>OY757265.1:7896803-7923774 GCA_963584085.1 Pyrausta aurata
AACGACGCTGGTAAATTTTGTATTAAATACCTAGCTCTATAAATAAAAACACAAGCTTTGCATTTGTGACTTGCAATATTTCTGGACCTACAGTTCAGTAACAAAAAGTATCTCGTAGCACGTCCCAAAAACTGCGTGCTACGGAAATGCTACGAGCGGTTTAGCGTGTGCCACTTATTATCGTAGCTGGAAGCTGTTTATCTAATCAACCTGCAGAAGTCACACTTAGATCTTGTCATGGGTCACTGAGGTCGAAGACCTTGACATGACAAATCCATTGTTCGGAATTCGGACAGTTTAAGGTTCCAGGTAAAAACACTAAATTTGAATTTTTGAGAGTGCAATGATGAATTGGGATGTGAAAAGCCTACGTACCTGCCAAATTTTTGGAGGTGAATGAGACCATCGATATGAACAACTTTTACTATGGGGTCATGGTCAAAATCATAAATAAAAATTCAGAAGCTTCATACCCTTGCAAAAACACCCAGTATTATGCATTTAAAATTACACAATCTTGTATTTGCACGCGTTGTCGTCAACACTTACTTCGCCTCGACCATTATCGAAATAATTAATTGAGTAAAAACCACAAATAAACCAAGTGCGAAAAATGTAGTTAACTCGGTAATGAGACCATTAGGAAATACTTTTTTTACTCTGTTTTTTACAATGCTTACTTCGCAACCAATTAGCGACACAAAAAGCTCCATTAAATTTTTAGTTCACATGAATTACTCATCGAAGTTCCGTCAAAAAGATAAGAGAGTAGTTAAAGCAGTTAAGCTTATCGTAATTTGCTTTGCATATCCGTAATGCCTTCGTTGTCTCTTCCACGTCCGAGATAACTGTGCGTTGGTTTGTTTTTATTCCGATCGCACCTGCTGTAAAAGTGTAACAATAATAGATATGTAAGATAAGTGTTACGGAGATAAATGGTTGTGTGCGCGAGTCTGCGCGATGAGTGTGGCGTGAACAATGAAAGTTCGACGGCAGGTGCTGATATGTTATTTTGATTGGAGATGAGCACGTGCCGAGCAGATGTCTAAACTGTGTCATGTTTTTTATCGGTAACAGCGTGGCCTTTCGTTTATTATAACAGTGTACTGTACGGTTGATCGGTGTGGAAGAAGTCTGCAGCCAAGTGTAGGTACGGAAGCGTACGTTGCAACATGCCCCATTGGGCTGTTGACAAGACATATTTGTCTACATTTACAAACTTTCGTGTTTAAGCAAGTAAAATTAAAACAGAACTGTGTATTCGAAATTATTCGTACTTACATGGAATTCAAAGTATGTAATAGGACACAAATAAAATAATGATCGCATTTGAAAAAGTTTTGAAAAGTAGGTTTGTCGTTGTTAACCTTAAAGGTTAAAGGTTTTTGAAAATTTCCTCTTGCCTCTTGCATCATCCTCATACAGTTACCCCGAATCAAAAGAGTCATGTAAGAAAAATGAAACTTAAAAAGTCTCGTGTCATAAAATTCAGACCTGAGAGCGGCAGTGGCGAATAAATTCCGTTCCTAATTATTTTAAGCATGCGATCAAGTGGAAATTACTGACATTGCTACCGCGCAGCTACTGCGGCGCGCCGTTACGCGCAAATAACCAACTTGTTCTTGTTTTTTTTTATCTTTTTTGGCGCGTGTCGCTCGTGAGCCGTTATACGCGGTGCTCGCAGCGAAAGTTAGAAGCACCATTTATACCAGTTTTTTGAGAATATACAACTTTGTTGTGCGAGCGCCAATGCGAGCAGCGCAAGCGCATTCACGGAATGACAAATGATTTCGTCCGCATTGTGATATGATCGCATGACGCGCTAACAGGTAATCATAATGGACGCATGTATGTATGATGTACTTTTAATGATTGTAATGAAGCCCTAGCTGGACTGTGACAAATGTTTTTGAAAATGTACTTTGTGAAAATTGTATCAATAATATTGGATTTCAAAATTAACTCTGAAATAGTGATATGGGTACTCTAAAGATTTATAAAATACTAAGACCTACTTAAAAAAGCGATCATACGCGTCAAAGAAGCTCATGCTCACACAAAGTAAATACTTGTAGATAAATATCGTGAAAGTTTTCTTAAGTAACAACATACAGTACAAGTATATGCGTCGTGGAACTATAACAACGTCACGTCTCTTGCACGCGTTTTTTGCACCATATCGAAACTGAACGATGCTTCTACAGCTCGCTTCTGCTCGTATGAACGTTATTTCCGTAAATCACACAAAGCAACGTTGTAAGACATAAAATCACGATAGTAAACTATGTCAGTGCTTCGGAGCCATGCCGTCTGCCACCCACGGCCGTCGCGTCCTGAGTTGACTCACCAATTCTCATATAATTAGCCCGTTAACACGCACGCACCGCTCAAATGGTCAATTAGATCAACGACTCGAGAATAGCGGAGATTACGTTCCTCCTGTTGGATTCAATGAAGCCCAGGATAATGTTTGCAATTGACAGCGTTGTCTAGCCGGCGCTGCGTGACAGATATCTCGTTACATGCGCATACGATGGGCTGGGATGCAGGAAACATAAATTGGAATTAAAAAGAAAGATCTCAGCAACTCATTAGAGCTCCTGATTTTTATCAGTTAGTCTTGGGGTTAGTTTCAATGGAAAGAAACATGTTTTATGAAATAATGAGACAACATACTACAGAAGACAAAAGGCGGAGCATAGTCAACAGAAACAAAGTGAAACACTCTTCCTATCTATATCAGTAACTGTTAAGATTGTGTCAAGTCTTGAGTGGAGTCTTGAGTATCACTTAATATGTTTTCTTAAAAAACAGGTAATTTAAGATATGATTGGTTGTAGTTTTGGTTTTACTTCTGTACAAGAAAGCTGCCAGGTAAAATATAGATTGGATTGAACAAAAAACCGAATGATGTTAAAACTAAGTAAAAAAAGACTTGATACCGTACGCCATACAACTCACATAGAAACTTTTCTTAACGAACATTTGACTAGTTTGCATATGACTCTATATACCCGGCAAATAACCGTTGGTCGATGTTTAAAATCTTGCTACCTACCTTATTTCTAAAAGGCAGGTATTTAGCATACTAATGCGCCATATTGTGAACGAAATTAGCAAAATGTAGATGAAACACATTAGATTTAAATTGGAGCCTTGACGCGCGTTGAGAAGTCAAAGGTCAGACGATGCAGTGTGACGAGTTCAGGGGATAACCTTTATGTCCTTTAGTTAGGAGCATTTGAGGCATAAGTACCTATTTTAATTCGTAAGTAGATAATAAAACGTTCAAAATAGGCACTTTTAATCGTTAAAAGATTTCTAATTTGATTTGAATTTGTGTTTTAATTCAATTTTATTGAGTCGTCGAGAAGGCGCTTTACGTTGTTTTCGATTTGTTTTTTTTTTTGCTTAACAGATTTAAGGCCCATTTGCGTAGGCCAAAGCTAACGAACTAACTAATCTGAGGTTATAATGTCAACACGTTTTAAGTAATAATGTCTTTGTGAACATCGAAGAAAGAAACTTGCAATAAAATAGTTAGATTTTACCTAGACATAAGTTAATAGTTAATGTTAATAGTACAATCGGGTCGTGTCTAATAATGAGATTTTTGTAAGTTAAAGAACTATTAAATGTAATCTTTAAAAGCAAAAGACAAAAAATTCAAAACACGGATAAAACATTTGAAAATGTAATCAACAATATTATGTTTTTATATTGTACCTACTGCATGCATGTGTATTGCACCTCAGAATTACGATTGTAGGTAAAGTACCAACATTAAAATCAATTTCCTAGCATTTATTCATAACATTACTTACTCGTAACATAAATCTATGACTTCATAACCTTGTCGCTGTTCGGTTTGCTTGATATCTTGAATAGTGTTATTATTATAAATTGATAACCGCTACAAAATAAACAGATAATTTTGTGTTTGTTTACGGAAAGAAAGAACAATTACATAAGTTATTATTTTACTTTAATATTGAAAGAAAGAAAACATGTTTATTCGGTATCATAATTACAAATAGAGAGATACTTATATTTAAATACATTTGTGCTTTTATGTGAAACAGATCTTACAACATGCATCTTTCTTGACATTTCATACTAAAATTGCACTTAAGTTATTAAGTATTTGGTAAAATATTAAGTTTTTTTTTACGTTGAACTTCGTCTTTTTATGCGTTGGGTGTTAAAAAGACAACGTGAGGTACAAGCATTGACTGTATTACATTTTAGTGAACATTAACTCACAAAACATTGCAGATACCTAGATACCAACTTTCAAAACGCATGAAAGACGACTAACGCTCTACGTACGACGTACGAAACACGATGCTCGACGAATTTCTGACAATAAAGATCCGATGGCTTCCTACAACCTAACGTGAGAGTTAAGGTAGGTCAAAGTCGCGATAAGGTTTCAACTGCGACATTAATTGGAAGTGCAAAGTGCATGCGCAAGAGGTATAGTGTCGTGTTGAAGGGCGAGGACTCCGGAAGATCGCACGAGGCAGTTAATCTCGGACTGCATGCACTAAACCATTTATGACATTCCTTAGCTACTTTTAAATATTCTTATAAAACACTATATTCAATTACATTTATACAAAATTCTCATACCTAGAGATAGAATGAGTTTCTTTGAGTTTACTAAACTTGAGATATCATCTAACATTGCCGAGCAGGTGGTGTGAAAAAACAAATTATTGTTTCATCGTTCGCCTTTTTCTTGACATCCTGGTATGATATGACATTTACTTTTTCCTTTATTTTGTCGAAATAACTTCTCCTAGGTCTTCCTCTTTCCCTCTTTCCTTCCACTTTTTCTTCCATTACTTATATTCTCTAACAACCCGTCATGTCGCATTAGGTATCCTATTATGTCGCCTCGTCTATTTTATATTACTTTCAAGATATTTATTTCCTCATCTACAATCTTCAACACTTCTTCGTTTGTTTTATTCTGTGTCCAACTGATTCTTTCCATTCTCCTCCAACACCACATCTTAAATGCTTTCAATTCAACCTCTCTCTGCCTCTCTGGGTCAACATCTCCAAAAACATCAGGAAACGTCGTATTAAAACTTACGCCTGGAGTATAGTCTTATTTATATTGTTAATAGTCGAATATCTAAGTCGTGTTGTGCCTTTTACAATAATATATAGGTACAACGAACTCCTAATGTAAACTCTTAATTTCCGTGTGTTGTGCCTACGAAGACCATTAATATGCAATTAAATATAATTAGCGGTTTGTTGTTAAAACAATCGGTAAGTTTTTAAGAAAACCGATCCAACTGGTTTCAGATTCAATAAAAAACAAGATTGATCATTTTGCACATATTAAGTAATACTTGAACCATTTGTCTGATTTGTTTATTATTTCGCAAAAACAATTTGCTTGTGCAAAATTCTCGACGACGCTTCTCTCTGATTTTAGTTGTTAATAATCTTTAACTAATACCATTATTAATAAATACTTTAATAATAGTGGATACAGTGATATATTAGTGATATACCTACTACACAAGTATTCTGATCATCTTCTCATCTTCACGTGTTTCTACTATTAAATCCAGTTAGGACTTGATTAATTTATTCAAATGTTTGACGTCACTGCCATTAAATAAAGTATCTCAATAAAGATGAGTTTTCGGCTAAATTCATCCATGACTCCACCCATTTCTTATGATAAGTTATTAGGCCCCAACCTACCTATGGAAATTGACGTTTCAAAATTAAATATATCACGATTAGTCTAATCTAAAGCATGAAATAAAAATTGATGTCAGATGGAAGCATATTTGACGTATTTTTGAAAAAAATATTTCTTATGTTTACATACATATAACGTGATTGAGCTGAAAAGTTGCTAAATCAGAACCATCAAAAAATTTTAACTTTGGTAATTTCAGAAAATTTGCTGAATTGCTCTACTGTAAAAAAACTGTATTAGGAAGATGTTTTTAATTATATCAATAAGTTAGATAAAGTAAAACCTACACACCAAATAGATTAATTTAGCCTTTAAAAAGTTTTAAAATGTATACTTATTTTGAATTACATAGTTTATCTTTCTTTAGCTTTCAGCCAGCGGTCATCTTTTGCTTGCTAACAGAAAGATTAAATCGCAGGACGATAAAAAATAAGTCTAAATTAGACTCTAACTAGGTACCTAGGTACTAATATTTTGAATAATATTAATAGAACTAACGCATATTTACGTCGTGTAAAATTGTTTAAAAAAAACTACGAAAAAAATACCATAGAAGACATCTCTCGTACTATTAGAGTAAAAATAATAGTGACTTTTAACCTTGGAGAACTCGTTTTGCTTAGGACGATCAAAAATAAAACTTTTATTTTAGTTACTTTTGATATAGTGTAACCTGAACTTTGTAATATTATTTATTGTTCATCAAAATTAATAAAGGCAGTAATTTATATATTATTTGAGCTTGACCATATTTTGGGTGGTCATAGTCATTAAAATCAATAAGCCATCTGAGGATTCGTTCTTGAATGTTGTGTTCATGTTGTTGCCTTTTTGATTTAACAGTTTTAATTGTGAAACGCAGCATGAGGCTTTATTTAAATTATGTTCTCGGATCGAACGGTGGCTCGGGTCTATCTATGAGACCGGTTCCCCTAAAGGGTGCTTCATACGATCCGATTTTAGCACCATGTGGTCAGAGTTCGTTTAATGTCTTGTAAAAATAAGCCAAGCACCGAGATTCCAGACTCGATAGCCAATCAATCAATTGCTATCGAGTCCCATAGGATGTCGTAGGGATTTGACAGTTGTATATAAGTTCTCGATAAACATATTATGATGTCACGTTTTATGTGCGATTTAGTACATATTATCAGTCAGCTTTGTAATCAGACGGCAATCACTGTTTACACGGATAGGTATATACGTAGGTACCGTACCTTAAATGCTGAGTTGTTGCTACGAACTAAGTAAGTTTTTGAAGTCGTAAAAATGCCATCAGAAACGGCATTAATTCCAAAAGCCACAACATAGAGCGTTTGAGTGCCTGTTACAAACGACATTTCAGACACTGAAGTCGTAGCATGTAAATCGCACTCAACTCACACACACAGGCAAGACTGGAGCCGGCCTGCTAACAAATATATTGATCACTCTGCAAGACTAAACCAGCTCCTAAAGGGCCTATCTATTCTAGCTTGATGTCGTCAACACATCCAGATTGCTAGATTATTTATCAACCAACATGCCTGAATGACTGAAACTATTGTAACTTGCATTATCTACATTACATTACTGTCTTATCTACTAATGACTGCACCCAAAACAGAATCCTAAAACTTCTGGATACTTGCGCTAGAACATAACAACGTCACCGCTGTTCTTGAAAGTAAAGGCTTCAATAGTATAAGAGTCGATTATTCGTTAAGGGAATAACGTAGTGTCTTACAGCAAAGGCGCCATCTTGAATCACGAGCGAAACGAAAGGATTACATTTTGACTCCCGATTGAAGCGAGGGAGGGCATTTGTTTTACTCCCGAGCGACAGCGAAGAAGGTAATAGAGAATCCTGAGGGTAGTGAGGGATTCATGCTCGCCTAAGACGAAGACACCTTTACTTACAAAGTAAATACTATGCTTTTTACACATTCTGCGGGGCAATACGTAACTTTGCCGAGCAGAGTGTAAAAAGTATATTCCTTGCAATAACCTACTATATTATTATTATCACACATATTGTACTGTGACATTGTGAGCGAAGCAATTATATAAAATTTATCATTTTCATAGCCATGTTATGTATATGACGGCATAAAGTCTGCCAAAAGGTACATACAATAGCCCATCCGAAAGCGAAGCAAAGACATACACTGTCACTAGGGAGTAATGACTCCACCTATTCTCAGCCCCTCTTTCAAAGAGGCGGCATCAGCTGGCCACCAGACCGTGAGGCAGGCGGCCTTCCGAGTCTTCCCACTTCAGTGCCCACCAATCCTACAGTGCTTACCTAAGCTACTATTTCAAACTACATTGAGCAAACATGCAAAGGACAGTCCTTCGGTTTTTACTTTGTATGTGTTTAATAAATAATGTTTTAGGTCTCTAGCTAGCTGACGGACAGCATGCGTAGAGCGAACCTCCTTCATCTCATTTAAGGCGGTGTGAGAGAAACCGCGGAAATTTTAGTGGGTAAACCAGGAAAAGGGTGTCCCACATAACCCAATGCCCCACCCCGGCCGGAAGGAATGCATTTATAAATCGTTTACTCCGCGAAAAAAGGCTCTAGCTAAGTAGCTAGCTACCAAATGGTTCCCACGGAGCTTCGTTTCAGCATTCAAGGCGACTGATCTTATGAAAGCCTATAAGGGTCTGTTTATCATCAGTTTAAATCAAGTAGAACAACACATTCGAATAGCTTGATGCTCTCTTACTTGACGTACTTTTGAGGTGCCATGGAATGATACAGATGCAAGCGCAGGACTAAGACCTCATGGCTGGCTCCGATTTGCTAATATGTATATACGAGGAAGTATCGCTTTTTTTTTAAAATGATGAATTAAAACGGTTTTGCTCTTGACTCTAGATACCTGATTGAGCTTTGATAGATCGCATTTACCATAATTAAGTAGTAGAATAAAATTTATAGAGAAATGATTTGGCTTCAATTTTGGGGAAGTTTGAAAATTAGATGTATCCGGCTCGAAGGGCCATTTCTCGGGCGTCTATTAAAGTCTTGGAATCAAAGACGTCTTGAATTCAAATCACGCACGAGACAAGCCAATATCTGATTTTCTTGGATTTTAAGAAATCGCTTGGATTTAGGAATTTTTGTTGTAGGTGTTCGAATGGAAACCGTTGATCATTCGCCTAAGCTTTCCACGGTCATGTCGGACTCACTGGAATACAGGAGTGAAGAAAATGAGGGTGCACTTAAGTATGTGTATTGGCAATATAACATAATATCTCCTTCGCAGAAGGCTATTACCATTGAGACCGGTTGAATTCGGGGGACATTATTCGAAGGACTTACATGACATCATTCACTCTCTCCATTTCCAAACCTTTGATGAAAGAACTTCCAAACGCTTCACGCGCTTTTGTTTTAACAAAATAGGCAAGGCAGTAAAGCTTTATAGTTTCTTTCCTTGTTTCTAGGTCTAGTAAGATAGGTACCTATTCAATATTAGCTCAGGAGGTAAGTCAGAAATCAACTGTAATAGGAAACCAATGAAATAATATAGTTAATTAGGAATAAGTTTCAATTTTCCTCCATTTATTATTTTGTTAACTTTATTGAGCATTTAATTTCATTGTGTTTATTATTAGAAGAGCACGCATCACTATGATGCACATTGTCTTTATGCAGAACATATGGTCGTTTATTATTGTAATATAAATTCACGTCAGTGCACTTGATAAGAGCTTCACCAAAAACGTCATCGGTTATCAACAGACAGTGATTTAATTGGAACAAGGTAATAATTTACATATGTATTTACTTGCAATACAATATTATCATCGTGAACGCCGTCCGATTTCTCAGTATCAATATGTACTTGTTTGTGAGCTATCGAATAATATGTCTCTCAAAGTTGTATGGTAATACCTATTCAACGTCTCACGTTAAAATGAGCGGTAGATACGGCTTAGGTGTAGAATCTCTTTGCCATAGTTTATCTACTGAATACAAGCGATACTTACCTCCTAGTCTAATGGCGCAACAGAAATTTGTTCTCGTTGGATGGAATCAGGTGTCTTTTTAATAGAGTGGGTTATTCACCTAGGTTGTGTTACTGAAGCAGTGTGAGGCTAAAGAAAAGACATACGTAGGTCATCGCACGCAGCGCAGCAATGGAGCGAGCGGCGCGGGCGGCTCCGAGCTGGGCCCAGCCGCGCGGACACCGCTCGGGCGCGGGCTCGGACCACGGGCGCTGATCGAAAGTCCAACGCGAGCGCGCATATGTAAATATCGGCACATTTACAAGCGAAAGGGTTCACCGGAGCGGCGCACTAACGCAGCGTTGCGCGGGAACCAGTCAGGTGAGATTCCTACGTCCGATAGAAAAATGTCGAACGACCGTCGGGTCCATCACTCCGCGGGTGTGTTGTACGCGACGCGGCCGCCGCTCGACTGCCGCCCTCCTCTCGCCGGCTCACTCTGGTATATTTATCGCTTAATTATTGAACTGGACGGTGTAACAATTATGAAGCTCGGCGAGTGTCAAGCTGGCCGCGAGGGTGCGCGGCGCTACGGCGTCTGCGGCCGCGGTTGCGTCATACGCAGCGCCCGCGCCGCCGCACGCCGCATGCACAGCCTTCAGATGTTATCGCGCCAGCCAGCAACCGATCCGCAGCTCACCTGTTATTCATTTTATACACATTAACCTCCAACTTACATCACTTACATATCTTACATATCTTCCTGCCTCTGTTTCCGCGGTATATCGTCTCAATAATTGTAAGCGAGCAAAAGTAGCGTAGTTTCTACATAGCGAATTAACGATACGCCCATTAGGAATTATTATTCTTGCTGCGTCCTATACGCTGCGCCTTTGGTTGAAGGGTCTCCAATCTAAAACTTTTCTGCCCCGACGGTCATCAGTTTTTCGCGCTTTGTGCCTGGCCCATGCTTGCTGATTCGCAGGGCTATGTCCGTTAGATAAGTAATTTTTCGTATCTCCTCATTCGATCTCGTAGAGAAACACGAGCGCATAGACCTTTCCAATCTCCATCGCTCTTTGATTTTAAGCTTATTTATGATAAATGATACCCATAGTTAGAGACCATGTTTCGGATCCATGTTATGTCATCACTGGTATGTAACACACACACTGGTTGAAGACTTTCATCTTCAGGCACTGAGGTAATTGGGACGAGAAGACGCTATGACACAGTTTTCTTACGCCTGCCCAGTCGAGTTGGATTCGACGATTGACCGACAAGATGGACAGACAGACGACTTACATACAGCCCCCTTATTACAGAAAAAAGGGCTAAGTGCGAGTCGTACCCGCGCACTGAGGGATCCGTGCCACTCTTAAACTGAATTCGGGGTCCACTTACTTCCACATACCGAAAATATCACAATATATTTTGTGACAGCAGGTGACAGCAAAAATAAATCTGTTTTTCATAGTGTTTGTACGAAAAACAAAGTTATACTTGCGGTTGATGAAATGTGCAATATCTCAAAAACTACCTACTGATTCGATCTCATTCAAACCAAGTTTCAGCTGTGTGGTACTAATAGTTTTAGAATAAAGTATCTGTGAAATACGGACGGACAGACAGACAGACAGACAGACTTGACGAAACTATAAAGGTTCCGTTTTTTTGCAATTCGGCTACGGAGCCCTAAATAGATAGTTAGCACTGCATGTGGTGAAATTTCCACCGTGGAACTGCTGTGTTGTGGAGGTAGGTGGTAATAAAAGGAGCTGAAAATATAAAATACCTTTCTAATGAAAACACAGCATCACCAATCTCGAAAATCAGCTTCCCATCTGCACAAATAACTTTACAATCATAAAGTTATAACAGAAAATAGATCAGTCACACAAAAAAATTTAAAAAAAATCATTTATGTATTAGAGCAGTTTTGGTTATTATTACTTAATTGAATGAAACGTTTATTTTTAACTTACTACAAATTTTACAAACCTAGCCAAATAAGTAGTTGCGTCCGTGCCACACAGGCAGCTTTAAAAAATAAAAACGTCATGTATAAAATTTGACAGTGACAGTGACAGATGACCGTAACTAAATCCAATTTATAAAAAATATGTTTTTGGCTAATTTCTTCTGCGTAAATTGAGTAAAATCTAAAACAGTTCGTCGAATATCAACAAAATGTACTCCAGAATTAAAATAAGGTACAAATGTTACATATTTGTCTGTTAATTGATACGTTTTACATAATTTTAGGTAGGTGGAACCTCACTGAACTTCTTAACTTTGTTTTCGGTGTTTGGCCTATGATTATTTGATTACAAATTATTGCTGTTGTACTCACTTTCAGCAGCTGTCGCTGTGCTGGGGTATTTTGTAGATATTTGAGTTCTGCGGAAATATCCACCGCACTGAGGCCTTTTTACTTCAGTGTCCATCCTGATCTTTTTGGGAAATATCCAGAACAGAGAGTAAGTTATACCCAAGGTTTTTATAAATTTATGCACATAGACACTTAAATTACACTTTCTTTATCTGTGGTTATATACATATGTAATGTAGAAGTAACTTTTAAGGATCTGATAAACAAAACTTATTTTCAGAAAGTAAACGAAAACTCTCTGCAACAATTAAGTGCACTATTAGAAGCACAACAATCCAGTCAAAGAATTGCTATACCTCCACTATCATTTTACTTGAGACAAAAAGATATGCCGGAAGGTAAATATCAATTTTTATTCATATTGTGTAACTGTAAATGGTTTGAATATTATGAAAATGAGTGAATAAAAACTATTTTCAGGTGAATTTAAGCATGTAAAAATCCAATTGAATGGGAACAATGCTCGTGAAACCGTTGTTAAAGTTTTGAGTGCATGTCAGATGTCAACCACTTACATAGATAAAATCCCAAGAAGTACAATTACAAATGATCCCAGGTAGGTTATCTAAATTTAAGCTTTAATAGTCACTGTGTCTGCTATGATTACATTAAACTTTAAAAGAATGGAAGATTCTAATTATTTCAGTTTTAATTTTTTCACAGTTCAAATCTGCAATATGCTGACTTCAGGAAATCCTATAGGGATTACAACAGTGAATTTGAAAAGGCTAATGATATGAAGAGGAAAGTTGAAGAAAGAAAGGCAATCCATAATGTAATGTAAGTATCCAATACTTTAAAGTGTCAATAGTGCTCCCCCGTGACTGTGTCCGTGCGTTTTGAGTTTGCTCTCTCCCTACCTGTCGCAGTGTGATGTTTTAAGCCTTCCCCGATAAATTAGCTATCAAACACATTTTATTTTAATTGGTCCAGTTGTTCCTGAGATTAGTATGCTCATACAAATAAATAAACTCTTGAGCTTTATAGTATTAGTAATAGATACCTATCCATACTATTAGGCATAATCATCTGATTAACCTGAGACTGAGACCTTACCATAAGTGTGCAACCCCATGTGTTTATATTTATATTGAACTAGCTGTGCCCGCGACTTCGTCCGCGTGGAATAGTGACTTTGGATAGAATTTTTAATTTATAGGCTTATGATTTTATAAATAAGATACTTAAGTATAAGTACTAATAAGTACGCAAGATATAAAGTATTTATATAGTACATTTTAGTACTCACTTATCATTAAAATTGGCCATATTACAACAATAAGAAGCAAGTAGTAGGTACATCAAAGGTGATCAATTATTATGATCATACCGATTATTTGGACGTTCACAATTGTATTTCGATTAGGAATTCCTTTGTTTGATAGGATAATATGGTTACTTTACTTTTAACTACTACTTTGCCACAAAAAAAACTACTACTTTACTAACATTTTACTTTGTTGTGTGGAAAAAATGGATCTAAATATAAATTTTTTCATGGCACTGTTTTGTTATACTTTGGCAAGTACCATAAAGTACCAAATAATCATTTAAGGCTTAGATATTCCATTTTTACGATGTTTCGATTGAGTTTAAACATGGAACACTAATTATTTAAATCTCGAATCTATATATGTTATAGAAGAAGATTACTAGAAAGCTGGATTGTGGTTGGAAACACGATTGTAATTACTTTGCTCGATAATAATTGCCTCAGAAGTGGGCCCCATTTTTTTCGTATTTTCTATGTAGTTTTCAAATTATTGGACTTATATTTATGAAAATCACATATTTTAGTAGGTAATTCCATTCTACACATATACATGTTAAAATGATTTCAAAATGTTTGTTATTTAGATCAGAATAACGAAATATCTAAAAACACTTTATTTGACCTATTTCGACTTTTTTGATCTTGATTTGCTCAAGCTACACAGATGTGAGGAACAGAGGATTATAAGAATATACATTTTGACCACATAAGTGAGATCTCAGCTATGAATCAAATGTTTTTTTTTTAGTTTTTATCGGTGTTATGTTCAGGCAAAGAAAGGTCCATTTTTTTCATTAGTCTGTATTCTTTCTTACAAGCAGCAAATTCTTCCAATTGTCTTTTTAAGATTACTTTAGACACCAAAGATGTTTAGGGCGTCCAATCGTTTTTTTCCAGTTTTATTAACATTTTCATTCATAAAACACTGATTTAGTGATTCTCACACTTGTGACGATGGTGATTCGCGCAACGACTTTGACGCAACAGTTGATCGTCGTGTCATCTCTGTTCTATACATGCAAGCAGAAATAGCGCTATCTTTTTATTCAAATGACAAGCACGAGATACCATTTCCTCATTCCCCTTGACGCCACTGCGAACGCTGGACCTATGTCAATTTTTGCAATTTTATTTGCGTACTTAATTACGTAAAACACCTAAGAACTAATAATAGCTAATTTCGCCGCGCCGCGTCACGCTCAGTTGGATCAGCACCAGTCTTATACTAATCAAAGGTCGCGAGTTCAAATCGGGGGTATCATGAATATTTTTCTACATAGTCACAATATTTTTTTAGAAAACGAAATAAGTATTTATTTTAATTTTTGGACATTTTAACATTTAAAATAAAAAAAATTAAAAATAAAAACTAATTAAATTTTTAGGTTTTTTTTTAAAGTAGCAAATCCTATTAAAAAAACTACATAACAATGAAAATAAATTTCAAAAAGAAAATTAGTATCAAAAACATCATCACCATGCGGATAAATCTCCTCAATGCCATGAGGATGGAACCCCCAACCTCTACGTGTTAAGCAAAATAAAAAGAGAAAGGCTGTAGCGACATATATAATTGATGTGAATAAATGAACTATATTTTTGTACCAATCGTAGAGATGAATCCGTTTCTATAGTAACAATATAAACAAAAAGCATAAAACACTCATGTCAAATTATTGTAGTTTTGAACATTTTCTCTATTTGGAAAAATCAGAGCTAAACCATAACTGTAGGTTTAGCAGTAATCTCATATGCTAAAGCTGTACCCTGGTGACTCTAGTATATTGGAGACGAGAAAATATTATATGAATTTGAGGGAGGGAGAAAATTATTAGGTGATAGGTCTAATTAATTTTATTTATTTATTTACATCTAGACTCCTGTGACAAAATACAAACATTGGAGGTTAAGTTAAGGTCGGTCTAGCTCTCTTCGTGTATGGAACTCAGGTTTCCATGTTATTTACGTACGTACGTACACATTTTCTGAATCGTGTAGTAATAATGCATTGACTATCTATCTCTTATTTGGTGACATGGACTTGAGCGACGAACATGGAGATTACTCAGTATAATCCAATTATATTTGCATTCAGAAATGTCAAATCTGAATAATTTTTTCAATTTTGTTCTGTCGAAAATGTGTGGAGACTGTCTTAATTTTATTTTTATAACCGTTCCTCAAATTGCTGTTACTGAATATCCAAAACAACTTTGGTGTTTGTGACACATAATAATTCTATTAATCTTGTAGTTAGCGCCAAATGGCGCTTCGGGGTCACGAAGGGTTCCGTACCATTATCTATGAAAATGGCATAAACATCATATCTGTTGTCAGGGAGTCCCATACAAAAGATATGAAGTCCTAATAATGGGGCAGCCCCTCATTATTATCATTATCAGAGTAGATAAGTTGTATGAGAGCAACCTGAAAAAAAAAACTGTTTTTTAAGTTTTTGTTTTTTCAACGGCAACATGAATACATCTTTCCTGAAAATTTCAACTGTCTTACTATCACGATTCATGAGATAAACCCTGGTGTTGCCCTTTCGGTGTAGGAACTCATGCTCATCATAATTCATTCCTTGTAGGGAGGTGTCCCAAAAATATTTTAAAATACATATTTTAGGCGGTGTGATTAGGATATAAAGAAACCCATGCCAAATTACAGTTTTATAGTAAAAAAGGTCTATAAGCTAGACTACAAAAAGTCAAACATGGCAAAACCATATATGGTTTATCAAAGTAATTGTGTGGGTGCGGTGCTCTAATTAACAAACCTAGACAGTTGAAATATGGCATCTAGCTAGGTAATAATGTGTAAGCGAAGGAAAAAATCTGAAAACAAAAGAAAGTTTTTTAATTGTAGGGTCTGAAACCGTTATAATTAAGTGGATGGAAGCTTGCACAAAATATGTATTAATGATTTATGAATGAGCAAATAAATATTTCTATAAAAAGTTATGATATCCCAACAAAAACATCAATGTGAAAAATGATAGCCAAGTTCAATGCTCAGTATAATTGATAGTGAACTTCGCCGAAAAAAGTATTGCATCTAAATGAGAGATTACTACTAACTACTTTTGCCTTACTATTTTCTTACTTTCTAACACATGATAGTCAAGTCATTTTTATAGTTCAGGCTGATATTAAGCGAGTATTTTAAGCGTGGTGTGGGTGACCTCGATAGTAATTACTTTAAACCATTAATTTACTTGAACCATTTCACGGGACATCCAAAATATACGCGGGCGACGTCGCGGGAGACGACTAGTAAATAAAAAACTTTGATATTATTAAAGGATTACTGAAACGATAAAGAAACCTTTGTCTTTAATTTAGCTTTCCATATTTGTAATGTTAAACGGAAGCGTGAAACATACTGCGCAGACCCTAGATAAACTGGGAACAGGGCAAGAGAATGATGATGATGATTTGAAATGTTATGAATTTCAGTGTGTAAAAAAAAACCATGACAAAATTCTCGTGATGGGTGAACTTTGACTTATATACCTACTGGTTTGTACGGAACCCTAAATTTGAAGTGCCATATCTGTAATGGTCTTCAGTCATCATCAATTGGAAGACTGATGGAAGATAGTAGTGAGACTATAACTGTGTCGACAAAAAGGATCTTAATATAAACCACCTAAATGTTATTACATTACATTTCCTACACCTATGGGTTGGCTGGAAGAGGTATCTTTTAGGGATAAGCCCACCTTTGTTCACATTGTGACTTCTTGTACCTATTTTCTGTACATCTTATAAGTGCAATAAAGAATATAATAAATGTTATCGGATATTCTTTCTTGTTTTTATAATGGTTACAGGTTGCTGGCATAAAGTGCTGACCAGTCGTGTGAGAATGAAATGCCACTCTTTGCGTTCCTTGTTCTTTCGATAAACGTTTAGACTAAAAAGCATGTATGGTGTACTAAAGAAACCATTTTGTAAAAGTTCTTAGCGGTTCTGCTAGATGGCGTGGGTATGTTACTTACAAAAGCGCATGAAGTATCTTATTCAAGAAAATTTTGTTCCTTAAATAAACACTAGATGGCTTAATTATACACGAGATTTGTAAGACAAAGTTGACAGAAAAAGTTTTGTGCGGGGGTGCTGGTGGGGGAAGCGCCCCGCACTTTTAACAAGGGGGCGGGGCTTATGAGATAATTTGACGGAATAAGACGGCCTTAATTTATACAAACCAATATGGAGGAAACACTACACATTGAATTAAAACACTTTACAGATTCATTTCCACCCACATTTATTTTAAATTGTTTCGCCTCGGCCCCGTCCCGCCTTAGCCCCGGCCCCATCGAACGGGATAAAAAGTATCCTATGTCCTTCTCCTGGTACTAAGCTACCTCCCCACCGTTTCGTCCCGGTCCCGTGCTACCCCAGCCCCGGCCTCGTCTAGCGGGACAAAAAGTATCCTATATGCAGTATCTTATGTCCTTCTCCTGGTACTAAGCTACCTCCCCACCGTTTCGTCCCGGTCCCGTGCTACCCCAGCCCCGGCCCCGTCTAGCGGGACAAAAAGTATCCTATATGCTTTTCCTGATTCTAAGCTACCACCCCACCAACTTTCAGCCAAATCGGTTCAGCCTTTCTCAAGTTATAAGTGTTGTAACAAACACGACTTTCTTTTATATATATATATTTTCTGCCTACCCCCTAAGTCTATTGGCGTGATTATTTCTATCCTAGTTTACTCTCCAAGTGATGCTGAGTCAAATAAAAAAAGCCCCATCAAAATCGGTCCAGTAGATTCTGAGATTAGCCCGGACAAACAGACAGACAGACAGACAGACAGACAAAAATTTTAAAAATTGTTGTTTTGGCTTCTATTACGGTAATTAAGACCCCCTGTAACAATTTTTCTTAAAAATCTTCAATGTTCAGAAATCGATCTTTTACAGTCTTATTATATGTATATAGATATAGATAATGTCATTCAAATTTGGTTCCAGTGAATGGATCTACGATAACAGCATGATAGCAAAAGAGAAATATGAATCGACAGAGGCAACAAGAGACCAAGTAAAATCTCTCATGGACAACCTGTGCAAATCTTATGGTATTAAACAAGTTCGTAATGCGTATATGTGTTGACTATAATTATCATCAGTAGTGATCTAATTCTAAGTACATAAAACATTTTAAAGTTGTGCTTACATTTGCTTTCATCCTTTTCCGTGGCCCATAGAACTGTTATTACATAATATCCTTGGTTCTGACAAAAAATTGGACTTTTGAAGCATTTGATATTCTTTATGTTTGCTAGCTTTTAGACTTGATAAAATAATTGGTTTTGCATGATAAGGTCATCGTGATATCTATGTTGTATACTTAAAAAAATAAAACTAATATTATTTATATTTTGATTCAGGTTAAATATGATAATGGATGGAACATAAGCCATATTCGTGGCGCGCTCCAAAGTTTAGTTTCATTGGCAAGTCAACATACAAAAGTTATGGCGAACTTAGAAGGTAAATGTTTTAACTTGAAGGAAATATGTACTTAATCAACCTGTCATATAAATTTTATTATAGCTAATAAGTGTTTTTTCAGGAAGGACAATAGCATTGGGCCAGTTCACCGGTGTAAGTTTAGATGGGGATGTGTTTCTTAACATTATCGACGTTAGACATGAGTGGCTTTCCGTGAGTAAAATATGTTACTATTATAATAATTATTTCCTAGCAGCAAACTTCAGTTAATAATAATACTTTCTGCTTTTATTTTTACAGTTAATCAAAAAGGTCAGTCAAGAAGATAGTGCGTTAACAGCAATACCGAATTACGAAAAAGCGCTATCAGGCGTATTGCGGGGAATACATATTTGCAGAAGGTAATTCATTGTCACTAAAAACAATTTTTGATTATAAAAATTGGACTTACTGGCAAGGTAACTTATTATCATTTGGATTCAATAAAAAAGTCCAAACAAATATAAAGTTGTAAACAAATTGTCATACATACATGCCTTACATAACTGACATACATTGTCACTTAACATCAGGTGCAATCGTGGCCAAATGTCTAGCTATCTATATTAAAAAAAAACTGATGTGTCTGTTTATATTGTTTAGTAAACTTGTACGATTTAATAATTATCATAAAGTTGTGATTTTGACAACGAACGCTATGAAATTGATATTCGTTTTCGATTTACAGGAAATTCATGCCCAAAGTGTCTGCCCATCAATATTGCAGCCACCTCAGGCAGTTGATAACTTCGATCGGCGACTACTACGGGCGCGGCTACCAGTTCCCGCCGTCCGTACCGAGCTCTCTCAAGAAATATGAAATCGTCGTTGAACCGTAAGATTTTATTCCATACAATGGTCTCGTAAAAGTTAAGACACTTGAGCAGACTGGACTAGTCAGTCCAGTTGTAAAAAGAAAATCCCTCAATTGAAAAAAAAAATTTGCAAAAAACTTGGCATTTTTGAGGACGAAGTTAGTCGATTGATGTGTTTACACTAAGGTGCGTACAGACTAGTGAAGCGAAACATTATAGAATTTATCGTAGACATTGTTCTAATGTATCACGAAAGGCAACTTTGTTATAAAGTTTATGTTTTTCATTTGAACGCCTTGCGAGCGCGAACAGTATTTCACGCGCTCGCAGCGAGCATTTTACTACGCGCGCGGAGCGATCCGCAATTGATTTTTATTTATTTTATTTGGTAGGTACATATAACAGAGTGACAACCATTACATAGTAAAAGTATCAAGTCAAATTTGGAAAAACGTTTTAAAAATACGCCAGCAATAGAAAAATCAGTACGCAGTACGCACCCTTAGCACCACAGGCAACATAATTCTCATAAATTAAAGTTTTGGCGCTCTGAGAATGTTGTTTTGACGTTTTCAATTTGGCATAAAATTTATTTTATTTTTATTTTATTTTAATTTTAATGGAAGACCAACAGCTACATAAAACACAGTAGTAAATCAAATGTAGTAACATGAAAGCCAATTAGAGGTCCTCACCGATTGAAACAATGTAGGATCACAAATAATTGAGCACTAATACATTAAAACACACTACCAAGACAAAAATGACAATGGTGGGATAAATCTAAGTACTAAAACATAATCAAAATATAAAATATTTATAGAAGTCATTTAAAATTTCCTGACGTTGTGTCAAGATAGAAGAAGTCAAAATGGCTAGGTAACGGCTGCAGTTTTCTGCTACCCAAGGTTCGTAGTTATCAATGTGGTTTCAATGCTTCTAGGGAGGCTGGTCCACTGATGGTATCGCCCACCGGTCAGTTCATCACCCCCTCATCGTGTCCCGCGTCAGAACTCATACCATTCATCTCGAAAAACCTAGACGAGGCTACCACTCTGATGACGGAGTATAGCATGTAAGAATTATCAATCTTAAATGTCATAGTCGGCGCGTTAGCAACTGAGTCGTGAGGCCATACATGTCAGTAGAGAGAGGAATGTTTAGCGCCGTGCAAGAGGACTAGAGATAGGAAAGTTTATGGCCCGACGATTCAGATGATAACGCGCCGACTGTAATGTAACGAACATTACATTTTTGTGTGGTCCCGACTAGTTCCATGTATTAGTTTCTGCCACAATATCCCTAAACTGATTAAACTTTCTGCATTCTCAAGCGTTTGACTCATAGAGAAAGAGTTAAGGCGTTAAGTACGTCGATTATACAAATCAGTGTTTTTTTGCAAATTCTCAATTGGAAAAAATACTTATAACTTTAACATAATTATTCCGTTGATAGTGATTATTTTTGGGTCATATTTTGTAGGTTCTACATTAACACAAATAAATAAAAAATAATTTTATAGTGTAAATGTTTATTTCTAGTAACAAACATGTCGAAAAAGCTTTGTACAAGGAAGTGAAGGAGAGATTCGGGCTTTTAGAACTTCACAAAGACGACAGCATTACTCCTGGCTTGATGATACTGTGCTGCCAGAGGCTACTGACGCGAGTCGACAAAATTGGTAAAGTGAGTAGACAGTATAATATACTATTGTTTTATAGTGTACAAAACGTTAAATGCGCAAAACCTGAAAATAGTTTGATCAGAATAACGAGCAGAATCAATTGAACCACTTTTTATATAGGTTACATTTTACAAAAAAATATTTATTAAAATGTTGCTCTGTCTATTTATTAACAATGCAAGCCATTACGTGCGCAAACCCGTCAAAACACGTGAGCAAATAAGTTCTTCTTAGTAATTTCCTCACTGCGCTCTCGACAGAGAGCTGCGTTGTCCGCAGACGCAAGAAATAATTAGAAGTGCCAGTAAAACTAAAACACCACATAAAACCTTTAACATATTTTAAATTATTGTTTTTCTCTTAGAATTAGGTTAATTGAATTAAAAAATCATATTTGAATGTCTGAGGTTTTGCGCATTTAACATTCACGTTGTATAGCGCGCGGAAGCTAGTCACCGCCTGAGGTATAAAAAAAATTGTGCATAGACAGACACCAATCATATACATTACTCTGATCCCAAAGTCAGTAGCTGATGTACTTGTATTGTGGAAATCGGAAGCAATGGTAGTACCACAACACCCAGACCCGAGACAATGTAGAAAATGTATGTGATTTGGAACTTAAGTCTATAAAAATATTCTATATCTATATCAAAACGTACACGGTTTTGATATAGATATAGACTTCAGGCGGTAACTTACGTATCCGCGCACACTATCTAACTTTTATTGACCTTATAATTATGTTTGTTTGTTTCAGAAACTGCACGGCAATATCTTATACATAACACATTACTACTCAGTATTGTCTGATGGTGTATTGTGTATACCTTGGGACTTCAAATAGACTCATATTGTGATACATAGCAAATTTGTGCAATATTGTGATATATTATTATTATGTAAAAGTGTAAAATAAAAACTATCAACTTACAGTCTACCATTATATTTCAAACCCGATTATTCTCAAAAAGACGAACATTTTATACATATGATAACTTAAATAATTATTTACAAATTTTGGGCAGTCTTATTGATATTTCTAATTAGTTTACGAAATCGCAGCATCTGCAAGAAATACTTGTACTTATACACATGAATTTATCATAAAGATGTTATTACATAGGATCACGAAATCTTAAAATAACGGCGCTATCGGCCAAGATAATTTAGATTAATGTTTAATAATAACACAATAAATCTTGTACAAACATTTGAGATATTAAAATTTAATATGAAATGGACACACAATCGCTGATGGAAAAATAAGTTAGCCGTTGAATAAAACCAAAAAAGTACTTATATCACAGTTTTCGGCCCGTGTGTAATCGCAAACCGAATTTTAAAAATAAGAGTATACTTACATTTACATAAAGTATTAAATTACATATTTATATATATATATATATATACTAACGATTGATAAACTAAGTATGCAACAGCTATAATTTTCATTAGACTCCTAGATCCCTAATAACTTTACAATGTTACGAGACGACATTATCGTTTCTTGAAATGTTCAATCGATGTGAAAACGTTAGATAAAGTAATGCGATAAATTTAGTATTTATAAAATATCACAGGTTTAAGGAGACAATCTTCTACATTTACCTAACAAGTGGATCTAATTTATTTAACTGCCAGTAAGATCATAGTTTTTAACCGACTCAAAAAAAGAAGGGTATATTATCATTCTTGATTTTTATACAAACTGGATAAATGCATATATTGTTTAAATCTGCGGCCCCGCTTTACGCGACGAAGAGCGGTGCAACAGCAAAATCTCCATAGTTCTACCTATCTGTGAGTAAAACGCCTAGTAATTTCATGAGTATTATTTTATTGTACTCTATCAAATATTATCGTTACATATTCGATTGTTAAGTCTTATATTATTTACGAATACGTACAATATATGTCGCATTGTCGCCATTTCATTCTGTCAAAAATTGTTTTACCAATTTATCGAACTAATCATACAAAGTTTACCAGTTCCACACAACCAATTCACATCACATCAATGTATCACGATTTTACGGCTGCACTCACAGACGTCTTTATTTACATACATATTGAAATGACATAGTTTTAATGTAATTAACGATACTTAATGTCTCTGAGTATGGCAGTTACTTTTGCAAAATAATAGTAGTATTAATTGCTGATACGAATTTCGACTACGGCAGCCAATCTTAGGAGATTACACGATTTCACTCTATTCCATCACTCTCTTGGTCCGATCAGACGGCAATCCAACATTTTCGAGAGATCTGGGGCCCTATTTTTGAATCACTCGCGTCAATATAACAAGTGATTTTCGTTCGAAAACGATTTTTTTTTCGTTGACTATTTTAATTCATCCTCGAACGAAAATCACTCGCCATCTTGAAGCGAGTGTTTCACAAATAGGGCCCCTGACTTTGTATTTAGTCACTATCACAATAGTCTCAAGGGCATTAACCCTTCAAGCCAATCAAAGTAACATAGATATCTCAACTCAAAAGATATTGCATAACATCCGTACAGCCTCAACGACGCGGTATTCGCCGCGATACCAATTGATTGCCTATTAATTTGTGTCTCGAAACTCGTTGCCTGAAACTCGTCTCGAATTAATTATGCATTTATTGTTCCGACTCATTCACGATCTTTCCGCGTTCACGTTCGTGATACACGGCAGCAAAACCTTCAGTAGATACGAGAATACCACGTATAATGTTCAAAAGAGATCCGCCTTTTTATACAATCACTATCACAACAGTCTTCAGAATCTCTGATCAAAGTAGCAGAAATATCTCACTGAGATACTGCATAGCTACTACGCATTTATTGATCAGTTTCATCCGTGTTCACGATCGTGATATACGGCAGCAAAAGCTTCAGTACGTACGAGAATATCACGGCGAGTATGATATTGAAGTTGATCATGATCAACGTGATGTGCAAATATCAGTTGCGCTTGCTCTGCTGCTGTATGATGACGAGCTTGTTCTTCTCTTTTGTGACTTTGGCGACGGGCATGTGGGTGGCTGGCATCAGCTGTTTGAGATTCTGACTGGGGATGACGGGGACCTGGAGAATGGAAATAATTAATATTGATATAGAGGGATTGTTTGATCTGTATTTATATAATAAAAATGAATTGATATTTGTGTTAGTCTTGCTAAAACTCGAGAACGGCTAAACCGATTTGGATGATTTTGGTCTTCAAATATTCGTGGAAGACCAAGGAAGGTTTTAATGGTTGAAAATATAGGAAACGGGGACGGGGCCGCCGAAAGCAACGAAACGACTTCCTTTCGTTGCCCTCGCCGGGATCGCTATTAAACGATAAAAACTTATGGCAACTATGGTAAGTGGGCACTATATTTGGAACCTTAATACCTTGCATTGAAGTGTTCATGGGTTAATAGGAAGGCGTGCAAACAGAGCCCACGAGTATCTTGATAAAATGAAGTGGATAGAAAACCCTGAATAACAGTAACTCAACACAGAACATCTATTATCTACACGGGTTTTAGTATAGCCTCATGACTACCAGCCGCTTATTGCAATCAAACACGTTGCACGGTTTTACACAAAATAATCACTATTTTTTTTTTTCAATTTCCATTTCTAATGAGTCGTTGAGTCACTCGTCAGGGTCAAGTGTTCTTTTTTTTAAATTGTCAATTTACTTATTTATTTTTTAAATTAGCTACTCACCGGCGGGCAGCGCGCCAGCTGCTTCATGCGGTCCACCAGCCGCATGGCGTCGTCCGACGTCTCCGAGTCTGTGGTCATGCCGAGGGATAAAGCGCGTTCCGCGTTGCCGCCATCCAGGTACCGGTGCACCGATTGGAAGTGCCTGGAAATGTAATAAGTAAATCAAAGACACAGCACTGGAGCTCTGTTTTAATCACATGCGTCAATATTAGTGTGATTTTCATTTGAAAATTAATAAAAAAATATCACGTAAAATATGACGCGACTATTTACAAAATCTAATAATCTTTTTTTTCTATTGTGTGGATTTAATCTGGTTTTCATTCGAAAATCTAACATTAATGAATTATTAAAAATACTAGTACTAATAATTAAGAAAACCACACTACATATTGAGGCGAGTGATTCAAAAATAGGGTCTGTTCGTGCATCTGTCATCTTCATATTCTTCATCTGTCATGTTCATCAAATCTAGTGCAAAAAGTATCGCCAAATACTATGTGTGCGCACTACGTTGCAGCTGCCGCGCACTAACCGTTCGATAAATATCATTATTCTCCATCATCCAATTGTAGCATAACATATACAGTGGTGGACAGCTAATTAAAGACACTTTGAAAATTGTATGTTCATCAAGTTTTGGGTTCCAATAATTTTGTATTATGAATACAGAGGAACCAGTTACTTTTGTAAAATAATCGTATGGGTTTTACATATAATTTGAAGTTACTATTTGCCATACCATTGATCTATTTTTCGTAATTTTTGACTTCAAATCTATTATGAGCAGAATAAGTGTACCAGTGATGTGGACAACTAATTAAATACACCTAATGTAAGTTCCTCAAAACCAAAAAAATACTGAAACTACAAATAGTCAATTAATATGACATTAAAAGTAGTCATTTCTCATTTGTTTTACAAAGTTTTTGACGTTTTGTCGTTTGTCATTTAGATGCATTTTGACCTTTACTTAGTCCTGGCACGGTCCTGGCATTAGTGCTATTAGTTCCTTGCAAGCATGTATTGGAATTTGTTCTAATGCCTTCATAAACGCGTCACTAAGGTAATTTTAGCGTTGGTAACTAGGTAGTTACCTGTCTGTCTGATATTACAAAGTTTCCAATGCGATAGTTGCAGGACCTTAGAATCGGACCCCACTAAAAGACCTAGAATGGGATATCTAGATGAAAAATATTAAGGATCAAAGCAAATTTTTATGACAGTATTTGCTGCAGGAACATCGTTAAATATTTTAGCAAGAATCATAAGGCCTAGATTATGCGAGGAAAACTTGCACTGAGGAAAATTTTATAAGTTACCAAATTTATATATGCGGATTGCCTAAATACATTCTCAACGTGGACCGAATCAAAGTGGATAATTGAGATGTTTTCAAATGTAAATAAATAATGGATGTAATTACGACGAAAAACGGTAGTATGAGACGACAATTTAACAAGACTGTATCATATAACTGTAAGATATAAAGTGAGGAAACATTAAAGTGCGCCGTTAATGATCTAGACGTATTGCTGGACCTATGAAAAAAATACTAGTACATGGATGGAATACCTAAACAATAATATTCAACAATAAATAAACAACAGCCTATCTTACCCTTAGCTGACTAAGCATCTTGTCTAGAAAATCTTGTAGTTTAGACTTACTAACGACTTACTAAACCGACTGCAACGGCAGTCTCAGTTTTCCTGAGGGACACTGTCTATCTTTTAGATATGCTACCATAATAGTCCTAACATCAATCGAAAAAATTGAGATTCTTGTATTAGATAATACACTAGCGAGACATGTTGCTAATGTTTATTAACTATACGGCGCTTTTATGAAAGCATTAGAACAAATTCTAATACATGATAACAAGAAACGCATATCACCAATGCCAGGACTAAGTTAAGGTCAAAATACAGCTAAACG
>OY757265.1:7923974-8064985 GCA_963584085.1 Pyrausta aurata
GCCTCCTGATATACTTGTCAAGACCGCACACGCATTCAATCGACCGCGAGCGAGGTACATTAGTTTAGTGAATGGATGAATTTAATTTGCGTAAGAAAAAGGTTCCATTTTAGATGGAATTTAAGGCACAGTTACGTTCATGTATTTCAAACGTTTTTACATTTTAAACAAATTCCACAGCTAATAATAGCAATCTGTCTGTGTTTAAAAATAAAATAAGTCAACCATACCTTTTGGAAATACCTATACAACAGCGTCTTCATCTCATCATGTGATAACTTATCGAGCCTGCCCATCAACATCTGTTCGCCGCGCGTCCTAGAGTCCCGGTTGTCCTGCATATCGGAGAGTGACGCGGAGGGGGATTTGCCGCAAATCAGATTATTTTTGTACTCTATCGCTGTGTCGATAGCCTCGATTGCCTCTTCACACTCTAGCAATTTACGCTCCTGCAAAAAAATAAGTAAGTGATATGAAGGAAATCAGGTCGCAAGTAGCAAGACTGCAGCGCAACCGTTGCAAGAAAGTTATTCTTATTCACACTAAAAAGAACATCGTCGTGACAATATGCGGCCGTCGTGCTTCTGGCGAAGTAGTTAATAAAATAAAATAGCGAGTTACAAGATTTTCACAATATTATCTTAAAAATAACAAAAAGATATTTAGATAAAGTTAAGCACATTTAGCAATGGGTGCTAGTTTCAGCTAATGCTAAACCTCTATGTTATTTATTTTCGAAAGTAACGCAAGATTTACCTCTGAATCTGATAGAGATCTATAAATCTTCCGCTTGTGTCCCAGACTACATCTTTGCTCATGCAAGCACTCTCGCGTTTTGCGCAGATTTTTTATCTCTTTCCTCAACATCAACTCTTTTTCTTTAGACAGCTCCAAATTCTCCAAATCATTAGTTTTTTCTTTCAAAATACTGTCTAACTGAGTAATCCTATGAGTAAAGTGCTTCAGTGAATTGGTTTTCTTATCTTTAACATCTAGAGAACTTTCAGAAAGATCATCTAATTTTAATTTGTCTTTTACAAGTTCTACATCTAAAGTATTTTTACGTTTTTCATCTTTCTTAATTTGTCTTTTGATCTGTTCAATCTGCTTTTTGTAAGTCTTTAGATTTGACTCATGTCTTCTTATTTCCTTTAAGGTATCATGATCTACCAGCATGTTACCATCAGATTTGTCTGAATAGTGTTTGTTTTGAGTATTATGAGAGACTGCTCTAGAAAGGTCGTCAATTAATCGCTCTTTGGCAATGCACAAATTAATAAGTTCCTTTAACTGTGACTGGCTACTTGTAATTTCTTTTGAGAGTTTCCGAGCCAAAATCTGTTTTTGAGTATATTTTTCTTTTGTAACTTTATATTTTTTGCATATTTCTTCAGTCTTCGGGGAATCTATCATTTTTAACAGCTCTCTTTCTATTAACTTTGGTTCAGGATCGAGATCTTTCTTGTGAGATTCAATTATGATTTTTTGAGATTCAGGTGATATGGCTTTTGCTGCTACCTTTCTCAGTAACTCTAATTCTGCGCCAGACAAGCTTTCTCCAGGTTGAATGGTACGTCTGCGGCCTGAGTTAGACTGAGATGTCATAATGGGTAAGGACTGTGAGCCACTGGTCTCTGATATAGTGATATCATCTGAATCAATATGATTCAAGTATTCTTCACATCTGTCTGCAAATAGTTGATCATTTTTCTCTCGAAAATATTCCATGAATTTTTCAAGCTTGTCTTGGAATACTGTTTCTGAATGACTGTCTTCTTCAGAATCACTGTCACCATCAGTCTCACTGGGTTCACTTGGTTCTGTGTCTTCAGCAATCCTTGGAAGTCCCTGTTTAGTTCCAGCATCCTTGTTGTCAGCACCAACATCAGTATTCAAACATTCATCACATTCAGCTTTCAAAAATAACCACTCTGTCACCTGATTAATATCAGCCTCTGACAGAGATTTTGACTGAAGAATTTTATTGAAAAGCCCTTCAGCATTTGAAACTAATTTTATCCATTGAGCTGTTGCAAATTGTAAATTAAAATTGTTTTCATTCTGCTGGCCCATAGTCTTATTATCTGAGTACACAGGGGTGTTATTATCAGCAAAAAGATTGACAGTTACAAAATTCTTTATACCCCTGCAGCATAAGCACAAATTCAGTATTTTTAGAGTATCCTGGTAATCTTCAGGTTCAGTACTGATGCAGCCTATAACCCAAGTGAAGGCTCTGCCACCAAAAGAATCTCTAAGCATGGCAGTGAGAATGCACTGATCATAGTTAATTTGTTTAGGTGGATTTCCTGCCAAGAGCTCTTTGATAATATTTTCTAGAGCAAATAGGCCTGGCTCTGGGTAGGCTGCAAGATCACAGAAGCTGGCTGTGGACATTCTGTGGTTTAGGACTCCATTTGTACCCACCCACTTCTGCTCCACACTGACAGTAAATACTGTGTGGTTGTTGCCTGCACATCTCTGTCTCCAACCCATTTGTAAATACTGATAAGCTTCCTCCATATTGTAGCATCTTACTAATCCTGCTCCAAGCACATCAAAAATATTATTGTTTACAACTTGCATCCATGTAATATGCAAAATGAATTCTCTTTCCGGCATTTGATTGAGTTTATGAAATATTTCAGTTAGGAATCTAGGTATGATCCCTTGGTCACTTTCACTGTGTATGCATTCAAAACCTGAAATCACAAAAATTTATTGTTAATTCGTTTTTTTATTTGCATTAAGTTAATAAAGTGAAATAATAAGATATTACCTGATCCAAACAAGGTGTATGTTTTTCCAGTCTTTTGTTGGCCAAATACAACAACAGAAGTGTCGCAACCATCTAAGAAGCAGTTGATTTGTGGTATCATAAACGAGTTGAATAAGTTAGACTGAGTGCAATCTACAGGTAGGGCCCTGTTGACATGAAATGTTTGACCACTCTCTGTGATCACTATCTGAGTAACAGGATTACTGAATATGCACTGTGTGGAATCTGCCAGGCTTGGTGGTTTGAGCCTTACAGCTATTTGAACTGGGATATCCATGTTAACAACAATTACAAATCCTAATCACAGTAATTTAACATTCAATAAACACTTTAGGCGAGGCGTCCAACACTAAGAACCTAGACAAGTGAGTGGTGAAGATTTGCGGTTCACACGTCAAAACTTAACTATATTTAACTTATGGCATCTCAAATCAAGTTGTTTACTTTATATATTTCAAACGTTGTACACCAAATAACGCTTGGAAACTTGGAAATCGCAAAATTAAGCAGCGAGCGAAGAAAGAGCGAGCACTCAGCGTAGATATTGACATTGACATTTGTGTTGACAGTTGACAATCAGACGTCAGAAAGCGACAGTCAGCTTTTTTTATAGCTTTGGACATAAGTGGATTATGTACCGGACGTCCCTATTTTCCACTTAATAAGGGAAAATCATATTTTTTAGGGAGGCTTACCTAAAAAAATGTGGAATAATGATCCAAGTCTTTAAGTTAAGTATCGTAAAGTAATCAACCAAACTGAGCGTGTTATATTTGAAAATATAAAAAAAACTATTCATTTTATTATTCGATAGTTCTAGTTCCTTTCTATGTTTTGAAATTGCATGCTATACGAAGACAGTTGAAATATCAAAAGGACAAGAAAAGCGTAAGTAAAGCTTTCGCACTCACAAAAATGAACTTAATTTAATTTGAAATATTTTGAAGTTTCACAATAAAATATGGGAGAAAAGATAATATATAAAATGGCAGCACTGACCTACAATTTTGGATAAATGGACATTTAGCCGAAGCCGTAAGTCCGTACCCAATGAAAACATCTAAAGAAATATTGTCATTGTCTGTCAGCCTTTCATACTCTTACTAATCTGTGGTCAGTCAGCAGCAAGTACAGTGCGACAAGGATCTTCTGGCCAACGGATGACATTGTTAGGGGGGCGCTTTTTCAATAAGGGTAGCCAAAACAAGAAAATCTCCCTTGATTCAGGGAGTCTATTATTCATTAGGGTATTTTTATTGATCACCTTTTCAAGCGAATGTTTTTTGCCCAACCACGGCAAAGTCAAAGAAAAGATTTCTTGGATGGAAATGTCGTGGAAGGCATTTTCTACCATAAGTGGCATATCAAGTATGTTCCACCGATTTTAGACGCAAATCAACTGTATTATCAATAAAAACCATTGATTTTTTTTAAGGAGTTTAGCTCTACGGTATTAAAAAACAATCATATTAATACTTTACACAGAACATGTCTACGAAAACATTTATTGTTTCGCAATGATCATTCTGTACCTATTTCTAATTCGATCGCGTCCGTTTATCTTAGCTTATTAATTAATATATAATATTATACCTACATCATTTAGGCACTATAAGGTCTGTTTATATAAGCATATTTAATCATATGTCTGTTTCTGTAAATGACTGTTTGATGCCAAAATAAACGAAAAAAAATAAATAATAATAAAATGAAAGGGAAAATCGGAAAATCTCTTGTAAGATTGGGGAGACTTCCTACACTCGATCTGACAGCCGGATTTTTGAGTTTGACATTGTTAGTTCCGCCTGTCACCGTTGGCCCACAGATTAGTAAGAGTATGCGTTGGCCAGAAGATCTTCTTCTTCTTCTTTTAAGGCGATGTCGCACTGTAGTGTTGAGTCAAGTTCAAGTGTCAGTGTCAGTCACAGATTAGTAAGAGTATGTTAGTCACGCAAGCAGAGCATACGTACGGCGGGTCGTCGTCAGTTAGAATTTTTATTAGAAGCGAAATTGATTTGATTGTTACCTTTCTTTTAAAAGAAAGAAGAACATACATTTGTCCATTAAGTACTTACATTTCCCTACTGAAAAGTGAGGTCTTTAGTAGCTCGCTCGTTCCTTGTGCAAAATCTCATATCAGTCAAGTCCTCACCATGGAAATGGGAACTGTAGGTGAACCAGAGTACGAATTCGATAAGCCTCCTAACATAGGGCTTAAACTTAAATTAAATCACGAGTATCCACTACAATCGAAACAGATCGTCAGGCCAAGACCAATTCAAATAATTGAAATGATGCCTCTGACTGCAAGGTGAGTTAAGGTTATTTATTAATTTGTATTCGTACTATGTTAGTGCGTGTGTTATTGAGTTATGGTTTATATTTTCAGATATATGAAGTATTATATTGGTAAAAGGTTGAATAAAAAACGGCCCATCATGGACTATGTCCATATGATATCTGCTCAAAGGATGTATGGTAATAATACTATGGAATATTTTTATTTGTTTTTTATGATTGAAGCTCACAATAAGCTCAATAATTTTTATTTTTGTACCTACCAGGTTGTCCTATTGGTGGGATTGGTGGTGGAACCATTGGAAGAGGTTTTAAAGGAGAATTCTGTCGTTTCCAACTATATCCAGGCATATACGAATATGTGACGGTACCAGAGTGTCAGTTCATAGTTAACATACGGAATGCTAACAAAGAAACTATATTTCAGTCAGTACTATCCACTTATGAGTAAGTATTAGATGATGTTATGTAAAATATTTAATATAATATTATCTTTCAAGTCGTATAAAAATTATACTCATACACTTAACATTCACAAAACCAATTAATAATATTTGATCAAACCTAAAACATACTATACATAGTTACTACACTGATATCTCAGTAATGCTAGATAATATTATATCTCAATATTTTGGACCTATAGTCTAGATATCATAACTTAAATGCAAACTTTATCTCTTAATCCATATGTTGAGATATTTATTTAGTTACTTTTGATAAGTTATTATGGCTTATTATGATTAATGTTAAATGAGAAGCAATTTTGAAAAATTAGATTTTCACTATTGAAATTATTAGACTTTAGTATACTTATAGTTCTGGGCGAATCCATCTAACTTCTTTATTTTTGCTATTTTTAGTAAGCCTAAAAAAGCACCATCTTCATGGGAGTGGAACTTGAACCCTGAAGAGTGTGAGTACACCGGTCTGTACCCTCGAGCATGGACTACTTACGACCTTTCCAAATATGGAGTGATTTTAGTTTGCCGCCAAATATCACCTGTCATACCTCATAATTACAAGGTATTAACTGAATAGTTTTATGCCTCTTTTTACTCTGATAAAGGTTACACATTGCATCTGACATTAGTCCAGCCATCACCAGTCTAGACTGATACCAGAATGATGTAAATTTTCATGTTTTATCAGTTGGTCAGTCCGTGTAGGTTACATGATCATTTTCCGACTATCCTCATCAGACTGATTGCCTGAATGGAAATCTTTGTCTTACTGTGCCCTAATTATGTTACTAATGCTATTTAATTTAAATCAATTGCTATTATTCACTAATCTCACACCTGCAATTTTTGTCTTTAATTCTACAATTAATATTTATAAATAATTCTATTCACTAAAAAAAATATTTCTCTACAGGATAGCAGTTTGCCTTGTGCAGTTTTTGTATTTTCAGCAAAAAATGTTTGCAATGAACATAGAGATGTTAGTATAACCTTCACATGGACTGAAGTATTAGGAGGCACTAATAAAAAGAAAACAGCTGGTAAGTATTTTATTTACAAAGCTTTAGTTTCCAGAAAATGTTGAGATGGCTTTAGAATTTTTTAACATTTTTATGAGTATACTCTATACTACTCTAGTACTTTTTGGGCGCAGAAAGTTTAATTGCCATTGACTCGAAAAGAAGAAGAAGTATACTCTTTTCTTCTAATGCTTTTTTTTCAGTCATTCTATCTTTTCTTCTCTCAAGAGAGTTACTCTTCCTCTCAATCTTTCAATTAATATGTTCACAAGCTTTTGACATTTTACCTATTCTAGCTAGGCCATGTAAAATCTATGGTTTAGAATATTTTTAACACTCACAGTGTCATATATTATTCGAGTTCGAGTCCCGCCCGTGCGCAATTATTGGTTTCTTATTTCATCATGTAAAATCTAGTTAGGTATTTTATATTTTTATTCCAGTGAAGTTAGACCTAGAAAGGTATTCTGAAGACCACACAAGTGGTGTAACATTGGAACAGAAAATCGAAGATACACCATGCACTTTCACGATAGCAAAGAAGAAACTTGATAATGAGACCATACATGAAGACTACTGTCTATGGAACGCCTCAAAGACATCCTCTTTTGTCTGGGAGTGTTTAAAAAAACATGGCCGCCTGGAGCCCGATCCGAGTCTGACTCCGCCACCGCCGAAAGTCCCTGATAAGTCTGATAAAGATGAAAAAGAGAAGAAAGAAAAACAAAAGAAGATTTATAAATGTAAGCCAATTTGAATTACAAAAATTACTTCAAAACCGCTTCATTGAGACTTCGGGCGGCGGGGTGCGGGGGGAGGCAAGAAGCGCGGTGCACGCTTGCGGGTGGGTGTATACGTGCCGCCCGCAACCCGCTCTCGTCTTCCCGCGCGCCCCGCCGCCCCGCAGGCGTGGTCTCATAGAAGCGGTCTACATAGTGGCACAGAATATATAATAGTACTACATACAGAACGACCACTCACCTCCCCTCCCTAGTCTGACTTACCTCATTATCGCGCCGGCATTAGGGTTGCATAATGAGAATTTATAGTTTTTTAGTAACTTTCATATCCTTACGTAAGTTATTCTTTTGGTCTGATCTAATTGTAATGTTTTATTTAGTTTATGCTTAGTCCATTATTATTTCTACTTTAAAATGACATTATTAATGGATGAGATAGAGAAGTTTTCCAGTTAATATTCGTTGACATAAGAATTTAGAATCGAATTAAGCTAATATTTGGTCCCCAGGTGATTCAGTAGGTCTTTCAAGTGTCATATCACTGGACCCGGGCGGAAGTGGGTCGACTGAATTCTGCCTCGCGTGGGATATGCCAATTATTAAATACAAAAAAGATAAGAAAGTACATAAGAGGTAAGATACAGTACAAAACATTGATTCCAAATTAATAGGTATAAATTTTAAGGTTCCGTAATTTAATATGAATTGAAATAAAATGTTGTTTTTCAGATTTTATACTAAGTATTTTGGTAGTGATGGAATAGCTGGTGCAAGCATAGCTGCATATGCACTTAGGAATTATAAAAATTGGGAGAAGCAACTCTGTGAGTGGCAAGACCCTATATTGAATAATAGGTACGTAAACGAATTTGGTATGCCACATTTCTATACTATATTTTTACCTATTTTGTATAATTATAATGTATTTTTTTGTTTCCACAGCAATATCCCTGACTGGTTAAAAAGTGCCTTAATGAATGAGCTTTATTTTATTGCCGATGGCGGGACTATCTGGTTTGATGTGCATGACGAATATCCAGATAACGATCCTAGGTAAATGAAAACACATATTTCATCTAGTGGATTTACTTATTCGAGATAGTAGCGTTGCCGAACTATCGATAGTTTGACTATCGATTGACTATTGCTGCCATTATCGATACTAATAATAATAGTCCCCATAGCCGAGTTCGACTACGGTGGCCAGTCACACACAGCGACTAACCGAATGCGCGCGTCATAGTATAGTGCAAAGTGTGTGCGCAAACACAGATGCACTCTCTATTCCTTTTACTCTCATAGCCCGATGGGATAGCAATCTGACTCGACCGGTGGGAGATCAGGAAGAGAGATTATCGATACTACGGTAGTCAGATCCATTACCATCGATATTATTAAACCAACGCAGCTATCGATACAAGATAGTATTACCTATTTATTTTTATTATTTCCCAGACATAACTTCGGGCTATTTGGTTACCTAGAAGGTCACGAGTACCGAATGTACAACACATACGACGTTCATTTCTACGCATCGTTTGCTTTAGCTCAACTATGGCCAAACTTGCAGGTGATGATTTAATCGAATGCACATAAATCGATTTCACGGTTCGTATTTTTATGGGCTAACACACGGTTTTATTTGCAGGTCGTTTTGCAATACATGTTTCGTGATACGATAGGCTTAGAGACAGACAAATGTAGACAGTCTTTATACGATGGAAAGTCCGTCAAATATAAAACAAAGGATTCCATTCCACACGATCTTGGAGATCCAGGTATGCATTACTCATCACATGGTTTTTGGCTATAGCTATAGCTTTATCTGTCACTTACTCATAAGTCCCCACCGCATTAAGACCCTAATCATTTGCATCTTGCGAATCCGTTTCATTGTAGTGTCGCCCGACTTTGTTGTGGCGTGTGTACACGCGATTTTCGTTTGAAAGTGGTAAGGTGCCAGAGACTACTGTTTAAATGCTATGCGGCCAAAGTGAAATGTATGTCACCCTCATATCATTTTACTTGATTGACGTTGATTTTAAACTAGCCATATTATATATAAACAGTGGTCCAAACCTTGTTTATTTATTTGTGGTAAGGCCGCTAGTCAGTAGTTAGTACATGACACTGCGAGAGAGACTGACCTCATAAATTAAAAAGTAATGTCCTCCTGGCTTATCTTAACTGCAATATCAGCCATCGGCGCGGGACGTATTATAGTGATTAAGTGTACTTGCATGCGCAATACACAAGTGCACCCTCTGTTTCTCTTTATCTCATCAATGACATATTATGTATATATTGTTTCTTTCAGTCTGCCTTTTTATCATTGACCGTCATAGATTTTTTCTGGACAGCAAAAAAGTGCCAATTGTTTACCTATATTTTTCAAAAAATGAACGAATATCATTTGAATATTCAACTGATCATAACAACTAGGTTTTTTCCGACATTTCGGCGCTTCTTAAGATTAATGAAAAACGTAAAATACGTTTACAGGCAGCCAGTTTGAAGATTTGTTTTCGACCTTAAAGGCATGTTTCACCATCGAAAAATAAGAACTAACAAACGGATAATTCAGTGAAACGTCATTTCGTATGTAGTATTGGGCAGATAACGCTATCCAAAATTTATTATGACATTTTGAATTTTTGTTCATTAGAGGTCAAAATATAATTAACTTTATTGTAGCTGTAAAAAAGTTCTCATTTATTTTTTCAGAGGGCATCCCGTTCAGCAATATAAATGCGTACAACATCCACGACGTGAGCGAATGGCGCGACTTGAACCTGAAGTTCATATTGCAGGTCATGCGCGACTACCGGCTGCTGCGCGCGCACCACGCGCCCTTCGCTACTGACAGGTAGTTCTTTTTTTTTAATTTTTTATCTGGCACTTTTTTTCGTTTTTATTTGCGTGCGTAGCCAATGTCATTGCGTATCAGTGTGTTGTCGCTCTCATCTAAAAGAGGACCTTACTGTCAATAAAAAATATAAAAAATGTGCAGAGCTCACGAACTGATTTTGCCAAGCATAACTCGTCGTTACAGTTTATTGTATTGAGCGTATTAAAAAACAGGGCCCAGCGCCGATTTTGAGCGGTTTAAAAGAAGAAACTGCCCATCTGTACATACAGTCACCAACGTAATTAAATCATGCATCATATTTTTTTGTAGAATACACGCTAAGCACCATTTTCTTGCTGTTTAGCATTGCATTATCTGCATGTTTATCACAAATATCATGTGTCCTCATTATAGAAGTGTATCGATGTATAAGTTCACCATAGCATAGCCATAATCCAGCTAGTGAATCAGTAGTTAACCCGATAAACTAGACCTAAAAAATACTTTCGCGCATACAACGACAGCGCTCAAGATCCGTGCCGACACCTGTAAGCTATACCAGCCACCACTACCGATAAGTCTTCCTTGTCTCTGATTTTACTCAACTTAGAAATTTTGACCTTATTGCCTTGTTAAAGGTAAGAATGTTAAGAGCTACCGATAGATATCTATCTTTACCTGACTCGACCCGACCCTGACCCCGACCCTGACCCTGACCTTGACCTTATCTAATAGTATTGACATAAAACAATGTAGGTGGAAATGTTTTGGACTCTTCGTATCTATACCGACCCCACCACCGACAGGTACCGCTCGATGGCGTACATAGACGACGTGCGCGACGGCACAGAGGACGACTTGTACTCGCGCTGCACCGGGCAGGCGGACAAGTCTCCGCCGCCCACCGCCGGCGCCACCGCCGCGTCCACGCCGGCCGCGCGCCCGCCGCGCCCCTACGCCGTCGCTGATATACTTGATCTGTTGTACAGGTAGGGCGATTGAGTTGACTTGAGCCTTTATATCTTAGCCTGGTATTCGATTTGACTTGAGCATTTTTGCACCTTAGCCTAGTATTTCCCGGAGCGTTTTTGCAATTGTTTTTGTGCTTCTCATAGTGGGACCTAGACACCTGCGGCGATTACTATGCCTACATTACAGTAATTTAGAGGGTGCTAAAAATATATCTATTGTAGAAAAGATATCTATTGTAGATATCTATTGAATGTATGAAATAAGTCTGGCGCTTCATGACTGCCCAAGTTGATTTGAATGAACTAACTCCGAGTTTTGACTAACAGTACCAAAACAAAAGATGCGAACTAATGTAGCAAGTATCTTCAAGTGTTTACAAACTAAACTAACCAAATATGCGTACAGGTTCTGGCACAGAGCTTGAGCGTTGAGAAAACCCCGCCAACCAACAATACATATTATAGGCAGACCGCTTTATTGAGACTTCACCTGTGGGGCGGCGGGGTGCGGGGGGAGACGAGAATGAGCGATTAGTGAGCGGTGGGTGGGTGTTGCCGCGCCGCACGCACCCCGCGCCCCGCTGCACCGCAGGCGAAGTCTCAATGAATCGGTTTACCTATCTACAGATACAATGAAACATTTATAGCGATCAAATCGATGCTGGAAAATCACCGTACGCCCATCAAAGTTCCGAATCAATTAAACTGCATGCTTACTTTAATTATTCAATTGCTTTGATTTGATGGTTGATTCGGTGATAGCGGAGCTCGAACTAAATAAACTGGGGTCAAGCGAAGAAACGTTGAGCAATACTCTTCGTTGTAGGCATTTTGATACGCATTTTGCTTACACTAGCTTTAACTATTCACGAGCTGTAGACTAACTAACATGTTACCTTCGCCAATCATTTTACTGTAAAAACCGGCTACTCGAGCTTCATTCTTTTGTTGATTTATTTAGTTTTTTCGTTTGTAGTATGTATCCTAAGCATTTTGCTATAAAAATTACATCTTAACATTGATATATCCATCCAACAAGTGCGTTATAAAAAGTTATCTTTATTAATATTAGGTCAGGAGAGATTTTCTGGCACAAGTTTTCTTTTACTTAAAAGAAATTCTTAATCGTAACAACCTTGTTAAATACATGATAAAGAATTTGTATTTGAGTTTATCCCGATTATGCTTATCATCACCATAGCTCGTTGCTGCTAATCACCGCTTTTTTTCAGACTTATTTTCACTCTCTCATTGTTTTGTGTCATCATAATCTGTAGCTTACATGTAATTTGTGTTTAAATTTTCTGTGACTATGTATCTGTGTAACAATTTAATAAACACTTTTCTATCTTTCTATCATACAGAAGCGCCGAAGCGGACGCCGAGACCGAAGACATCGGTGACAGGGCGGAGCCCCGCGAAGCCGCGGCCGTTTGGGAGGCGCGCCGGTACCTGGCTGACATGTACGCGGCCTGCGTGGCGCTGCTGCGCAGGGCTGCGCTGTGGGACAAAGATGGCGACGGCTTGATTGAGAACGGAGGGTTTCCTGACCAGACGTATGATGCATGGGTCATGAAGGGGCCGAGGTGAGTTGCTTGAGTTACTTACGGTCCTATGTCTCCTAGTAGCCTGAGGGCGTCTAGAATAGTCTTCCGTCGCGTTCGGTCTTGTCGTAATTTTTCGGCGATGGTTTTAAATATGTATGTCTTACGCCTTAGGCAATAGTAAGAAAGTCCTGTCACTAATTACACGAACCTAATCATTTATTCAGCATACATCTCTCATTCACAACCGTCTCCAATCTTCCAGCGCGTACTGCGGCGGGCTATGGCTGGCAGCGGTCTCGTCGGTCCGCACGATGGCTCACATCCTGGGCCACGAGGATGACGAGCGCGAGTTCACGAAGCTGCTCGACCAGGGCCGCAACTCGTTCGAAGATAAACTGTGGAACGGAACGTATTATTTGTTTGATACGTGCCCGGCGAATAGCAAGGTTGTGATGTCGGATCAGCTGGCTGGACAGTGGTGAGTAATTTTTTGACGTTTTAATTCAGATGATCCGGTTAAAGTCCGTTTTCTTCGCTTGTTGAAAAATGACAACACTCTTTCTTTTTAATAATAGAGGAGGAGGAGCTAAGATGGGATGGCGGGTAAAACGTTTGTCGAGACACTTTAAGACACTTTAAGTGACTAATCACGCTTGTTAAACGAGGAACCTTGTTCTGTGCTCATCTTATTTTAAAATTAATCATTTTGTTGGAGATTGTTTACAATATTCGACAAGCCAAGAAAAACGGACTTTACTTAACACATTGTCAAGATAGTGTGTAAGTCAACAAAGGCTAATCTGAAATAGTCAGTCTCTTATTAATTAACCACCAATAATTCTTATCTATTAAGGTTTTCAGTTTATGTGAATCTAATCTAAGATTGTAATCAAAGAGTTAGCAACTGCTTTTATGATTTTGAGATTGAGAGCTCTTGCCTAATCTTGATTGATTTGATAAAGGGAGCATTTGTATTAAAGTTACACATTTCATGTATCCTGATTTTTTCTTTATAGTCCAATGACTTGTACAAATTTAGGTCCGATAATCGTGAAATTATTTTTTAATTAATATTTTCATTCTGTGATGTTAAAAAAATATTATGTTTTTTAAGGTTCCTCCGAGCCTCAGGCCTAACTGAACCAGTATTTCCCGAAGCAAACGTCAAAAAGGCTCTCACCACGATATTTGAGCACAACGTCATGAAGTTCAAAGACGGTCAGATGGGCGCCGTAAACGGATACGTGACGGGGCCCAACGGGCACATTGACTTTACCGCACTGCAGAGTGAGGAGATGTGGGTCGGGGTCACATATGGGCTCGCTGCGCTGATGATATTTGAGGGTGAGTGTTCTTTCAACATTTGTTTTATTGGCCCAAGCACAATGTCATAAAGATCAAAGACGGCCAGACGGGCGCCGTCAACGGATACGTGACGGGGCCCAACGGGCACATTGACTTTACCGCACTGCAGAGTGAGGAGATGTGGGTCGGGGTCACATACGGGCTTGCTGCGCTGATGATATTTGAAGGTGAGTGTTTTTTCAACATTTGTTTTATTGGCTCAAATACAACGTCATGAATTTAAAGTCAGCAAGATGGGCGCCGTCAACGAATACGTGACGGGGCCCAACGGGCACGTTGACTCTACCGCACTGCAGAGTGAGGAGATGTGGTTCGGGGTCACTTATGGTCTTGCTGCGCTGATGATATTTGAAGGTGAGTGTTTTGTCAACATTTGTTTTATTGGCTCAAATACAACGTCATGAATTTAAAGTCAGCAAGATGGGCGCCGTCAACGAATACGTGACGGGGCCCAACGGGCACATTGACTCTACCGCACTGCAGAGTGAGGAGATGTGGTTCGGGGTCACATATGGGCTTGCTGCGCTGATGATATTTGAAGTTAAATTAATCTGAAAATGAATACAAATACATTCACCACCGTGACTGGACACTATGGGCGTATGGACGCTTCTGCGCTGCAGAGCGAAGAAATGTGTTGAGGCCTTACGGTGACTAAATAGAGAGAAGGGCCTACCATTACCACATAGGTTGCAAAATGAGAAAACGTGTTTCCAGCGCTGTAATTTATTTATTCAGGACTGTTCTGATATTCTAAAGTGAGCAGTAGTCTACTCATTGGCTTTCAAATAAACACAAATGGGCATACGTCAAAGAAACGGGCTAGCTCTCCAAATACATAATTTTCATGATAAAATAGATAAGAATATGTATAATCATGTCCACCTGTGTGTCAATAATTGCATTACGTTTTTATCTTATCTATTCTAACAAACAGTAATACTCCTAAGCGTAAATAGTAATTAAAATTATGATAGTAAGCAAATATTGAAATGAAATGAATGAATGATTACAATAAAACTCGCATAAGTGTAATATCACGCTATCGGTCTTTATAAGACGCTCGCAAATATCAATAGAAATTAGCACCATTAATGCAATTATTTATTTTCTTCTTGGCTGTGGAGTCGCTCGAACCTTGAATTTGCCTCTACTACGCTAACACATTTTGTATCCGCGTAATATTATACCACCAGTATCATAGAATGTTCATATACAGCAGGGATGCACAGACTTATTAAGACTAGGGGCCACTCGGGCAAATTATGAACTGATGGCGGGCCGCCAGAAGTATAGGTAATTAAAGACAATAAAGAATTGATAATTATGTATTAAAATTGAAAAAGAATTTATTAATTTGAAGCGTGGCACTGCATAGTGCTTACAATCTTTTTTATATTTGGCTCAAATTTACTTGTAGCAACACGTAAAACTGCTTCCAAACTTTCATTTGCAAGGCGGTTTCGATTTTTTGTTTTATTATTATTTAGTATTGAAAAGGTTTGTTCACATATATAGGTAGAACCAAATAAGCTGGCACATTTCAGAGCGTTTATGCGCAACTCTTTGTACGTATTTTTATCAATGCAGCGGTAAAAGTTCAGCAAGTCTCCTTCGTTGAATTTGTTGTGTAAATCTTGGTCGTTTTGAATGTCGATAATTTCTAACTGCATTGACTCTGGCGCATTTTCAACTGAAATCGTGAAAGGATTGCTGAATATGTCCAACAGAGGTTTCACTTTTTTAAACTCCGAAAATCTTTCTTGAAAAGATTGAATCAAAATATCTAGCTTTTCTACATAACTGAAATTAATCGCAGTTTTGTTGAATTTTTCAGCCATTTTCTTATAATTCGGAAAATGATTGTAATTTCCAGAATTCAATTGCGATCTGAAAAGTGTCAGCTTGCATTGAAAGGATGATACGTGAGCGTAGAGCTGGGATATCAGTTGATTTTTGCCTTGAAGCCGTGTGTTCAAGACATTCAAATGATTTGTAATGTCAACTAAAAAAGCCAAATCACACAACCAATCAGGATTTTTAAGTTCCGGGACATCCTTTTGCTTTTCCGCCAGAAATATTCCAATTTCTTCTATTAAATTTAGAAATCGTTCCAGGGTCAATCCACGACTTAGCCACCTTACTTCTGTATAATACAGTAAATCTCCATATTCGCTTTCGATGTCATCAAGGAATTGTTTGAATTGCCTGTGATTGAGTCCTCGTGATTTTATGAAATTTACAGTCGAAACTACCACTTTCATGACATTTTGAAATTCAATTTTTTTAGAACAGAGGGCTTCTTGGTGTATAATGCAGTGAAACTGCATGAGATCTTCAGCGTTTATGTTTTTTTCTTGCATATGCTTTTTCAGCAAAGTAACTAGCCCAGAATTGACACCAATCATCGAAGGAGCACCGTCAGTGGCAACTCCCGATAATTTTGATAAGTCCAAATCAGTTTTTGAACACTCATCCAAAAGTACATTGAGTATATCAACTCCTATGGTTTGACCTTTCAATGAACACATTCCTAACAACTCTTCTAAGACTTCAAAATCTTGAGTAACACCTCGTATGAATATGAGAAGTTGAGCTGTGGAAGTAATATCAGTGGATTCGTCGAGTGCTAATGAAAAAAATTCAATGATCTTAGTTTTTTCATTTAATTGTTCCGCAATATTACCTGACAAAGACATAATACGTCTTTGGATAGTCATACGATTCAGTTGAATTTTCTCAAACTTTTTTGCTGCTTCTGGACACATTTTCTTAGCGGCAATTTCTATGCATTCTTTTACAAAATCCCCATCATTGAAGGGGCGACTGCGCTTTGCTATCATTCGAGAAATTTCATAACTAACTTCTGTAGCTGTTTCTGAATCTTGGATGGGTTTTGTAAACATAGCTTGCTGACCAATAAGCTCCCGTTTTAAAGACAACATTTTTTGCTTTCTTAATTCGCCTGTAAACTTGGTAAAAGTAGGATGCTGCGTTTCATAGTGCCTTTTTACATTATATTCCTTTGCAATCGCAACAGAATTCTTGCAAATTAAACAAACGACTTTATTATGCGACCATACAAAAAAGTATTTCTCAGTCCAAATTTCTTGAAACTGCCGATTTTCATCTTTAACCTTACGTTTTTTACTAGGTCCTGGCTTGTCCATGTTGCGTTCTAATCCTGGCTAGGATTAACACAGCACCTAAAAACAATTACAGTACCTACTTAAATTACCCATCCTTTTTTATTTAGGTAGATTGATTTAAATAGGTAGGGAAACACTTATTAATAACAGAGTTTTACTTACGATTTCACAACACAATTATACACGGCACTTGACGGGAAATCTACGTTGAATGTGGATCAAAATATATGACACCGGCTAGTCGAGTTAAAATCTACACTAGAACTATTGACACTTCACTCAAATTAAAACCGAACTATCGGTCGCTGCGGTTAGCGTGGCTTTTATACCGCGCGTATAGAGTCGAAAACTGTCTGGAGAAATCTCGAAACCGACTCTGGAAGCTTCGTGTATCTACCTACGCGAGCAATCGGGAATTCGTGCACTTAAGAGCGCGCGCGCGAGATTCAAATTACTTTTCGAACATATTTTTTTTGGTTTTATTCTGGAATAGAATTCAATATTTTTCGAATGTACGAGAGTATTATTTTTGCTGTCGGCGGGCCACCAGTATTCGACCGGCGGGCCGCAAGCGGCCCGCGGGCCGCGGTCTGTGCATCCCTGATATACAGGGTGTTGTTTTTGTCAGCGACGAGCGACTTAGGGATGATAATATGAGTTATGCTTATTTTAAAAAATACATTTCTTCAAATTATATGCAAGTTTTATAAGAGAAAACCTCTTTACAACCCTCTGAAAAAAAACAAAATGAATGGGGAAACTCGCACCCTCGTGCGTATCTACGAAATTCTCCGACGTAGCTAGTAAGCTACAAGTAGGCGACCTGGTGTTGATAGTTTTGACTCGCCCGCTTTATCGTAATGAAAAATTTTTTTTTTTTTACCATTACATTTTTTTAAATAGTTTCATTTGCATTAGTATCGCTTGTACAACCCCCCCTGAGTCGCTCGTCGCTGACCAAAACAACACCCTGTATCCCAAAGACAATAACCTCTAAAACCTCATCTGTTCATCCACAGGAATGCACGAAGAAGCGTTCATCACAGCTGGCGGTCTCCACAACACGCTATCCCAAATGGGTCTCTCCTTCGAGACACCAGAAGCGTTATACGAGAACGGCCACCACCGCTCCATCGGCTACATGCGACCACTGGCCATATGGGGTATGTACCAAGCGCTAGTGGCCAGGCCGCCGCCGCCGCGCGCTGTGGTGGCCAACGGCGTGGTAAAGAATACCAAAGAGAAAACTAAGTTATAGGGAACAATCCGCTGTGACACTCGTGTTGCTGCCACGAGATGACAGTTAAAAAAAGAAATGCAAAGTATTTTTGATATCATGAAGTAAAGTTTGCAGTTGAAATTATCAACTGCGTGCATTGCTGTACTTAGGCCCACTTGCGCATGCTGATTTGAACCAGGATTACGCTAATCCTGGGTGAAATCCTATTTCTGTCTCTGTCAACGTCAAATAATCTGAAAGAGACAGAATGATGATTAAATCCAGGATTAGCGTAATCCTGGTTTAAATCATCATGCGCAAGTGGGGCTTACTATAGTAGTATTAAACGCTCGCTTCTTCTGCGGCAGTAAAACGTGGGACTGCGACAGCGCATTCTTATTTCTTTTTTACACGAACAAGCCTTATGGGAAGGCGTAGTGCTGCACTGCACACTGCAAAGTTATCGATAACCACGTGCGCGCATGGCTCACGACTCAGGTCATGAATGATTTATGGCTGTAGAGGAAGCGAGTGTTTAATACTACTATAGGCGGTCATCACTTTGCTGGTGTCATGAACGTATTTTTTCTACAACTTAGTGAAAGTCTCTTCTTGTCTTCATGTTTCTTGATCATCTTTTTACACATCAGTCTTTCAATTTGCTTAATAAAGACGTATTTTCTTATTGCCATGAAAGCATTTTCATCTCCTTTAGTCTCGTGGCAGTGACGGGCATCATAAATCTTAGCCGGACTAACTATCGAATTGGTGGAACGTTTCTAAGTGATAAATTATGTTAATCCATCTCCTTTAGTCTCGTGGCAGTGACGGGCATCATAAATCTTAGCCGGACTAACTATCGAATTGGTGGAACGTTTCTAAGTGATAAATTATGTTAATCCATCTCCTTTAGTCTCGTGGCAGTGACGGGCATCACAAATCTTAGCCGGCTTTAGAAACTATCGAAATTGGTGGAACGTTTCTAAGTGATAAATTATGTTAAATTGTTAAATGCAATAAGTATTATTTTTGACTTGCATGAACTTGGAACGCTACATTGTCTTTGACTATCGAATGGTCAGAGACAACAGCTGTTTATTAGGCCTATTTTTTAAGATTAAAGTTGGGCTACTAAAAACAATATGTATTGTGATATTTTTAACACTGAAAAGGTTAAAGTTTTTGTGATTTTATACCGTACTTACGTACTGTACTTAATTTCTATGTAGGTACCAATTGTTATACCAATGAAATCGCAACGAGAGTATTGTATTAGTTACTATTAACTTATTTTTTATTTATGACAAAATTTCGTTATTGTTTAAATAGTAAAATAATCATATGAATTTTATTTGTAAAGGTATTGTAAAACCATAAACTTAGCATTTATTCCACTTGGTGGGTTATTAAGTAAAAGTAGTTATGGGAAGGTAGTTGCCAAATGATTGAACTTGGAGTTTTTTGTATTTATCAATTTATTTCGTATTTACGTACATATAAATGCATTTTGGGACACGTTATTAAAAAAATATTTAAAAAGTACTTCGTCTTCATTTTTCTTTAACCTTATTCGTGTCTCTGCTAAAAATTACAACTAAATATTACACTAAGGGTACATTTTGTACTACTGTAAATTAAATACGTATATAGGTTTGCATTACAAGAAATACGAATAAATAAAAATGAAAAAATCATCACTTAAATATGTACAAGATATTTACATCAAAATATTTTCAGTCTTCGTTGTTATCCCTTAACAAAACCTCAAAATTATTTCTCATGACATGGGTAATTTAAAAAAAAAAAATTATTTTACGATATCTGTAATGATTTTAGATAAAAAGTGCCCAAAGTGTGGCAAATATTTTTTTTGTACCTAAATAATATTACGGTACGCACACAATGGAACCTGGAGATCAATTAATGTAATCTGGTGCAAGACAATGGTGGTCAGTGGCTAAGCGTCACTTTGGCGCCAGTTTTTTTTTATTTGCTTTAAAAAATCTACATCACTTAATTATTACATGCATATGGTAGCGGCACCGCCGCCTTACCATTTTAAACCATAAAAAGGCTTGCACATACGTCACTAAAACGGGTGTCACTTCAAACCAAAGACTATAACGAAGTGCAGGTAATTTTGGCTTTCAGACTGGTTACGCGGCGGTGTCCCTGATAGTACATACTAACATTTGTGTAGTCTCTACTAGCAGTGTCGCCCTGATTGTCCTTGATCGAACTTCAAGTCGTAAGGGTTTTACGGGTTGGAGCTATGTCGCTAGCAAGTTGTTTCACGTGTGCGTGGCGGATATGTTCATGTACATGTGTGCCTGGTCCACGCGGCGCTCGCGCGGGAAACTCATGCGCAGGTGCGTGTCTGGCTCGTGGTCCGGCCGCTCGCCCGACGCGTCGCGTTCCACTATCGTCGCCATGTGCTGGCCCCTGAGAAGGTAAAAAGCGTGAGTAAGATGCAGTTTTTTATTTGGTAAGTTCAAACGACCAGCGTTATTATATGGTTTTATATTTGTTATTTGTTGGAAATTTCGTTATATGCTTACTGATTCATGCATTGCTGTAGTAGATTAACTTATTTCACACCTTTTACTAATTAATATGAATGCTATTTCTTTGCACTTGCGTACATTTGCGAATTTAACAATATTATTGACTGAAACACTCTACAAATTAAAACAGTTATTGTATTATTTGTTTGATTGTATAACTTTGGCATAAAAGCAAGTTTTATTACAATTGCTTTTCGTTTTTCTATTTATTTGGCCAATATTTCCCATAATAGTGTTAACTGACCTGTTCTCATGCTTAGGATGTCCGAAGGTGGTGAACTGACAGCCGTTAAGCGGACGCGGTGGCGGCGGGATGAGGTAGTCGTCCAGCCGGCTGTCTCCCTCGCACGAGTGCATCGTCAACGTGCTCGAGGATATCTGAGAGAGATGGAAATAGTCCGTAAGTTTCGTTTATACTTTTATACGACAGTAGTGATTGTAGCGCGATGTGATGCGATTGGAATGCATATCTGTGGCTTTCAGAATGATCTTGAAAAATAGGTTTGAAATAACAAAAAGATGGAAAAGTAAACGGATAGTAAATGTATCAGGGATATTTTGTTCATAAGAATGAATTGACTACATTTTTTAGGATGCTTTATTTACTTACAATAGATCTAGCCTTATCGTCCATCTCGGACTGAACGCTGTTAGTCTCGGCCACACTTCCGCCGCTGACTGTACTCAGTCGTCCGGATGATGATGAACCTATAAAATAATATGACATTTCATTATATGTGATAAGACTACAGAAATAATTAAATTCATACATAATTTTATTTATTTCAACGTACTGTCACTCATGCTGCTGTTTGGTCTCGTGTTTCCATTGCGTTTTTCAATGCCTCCATTACTGTCATGATCTGAAAACAAAAATTTCATTATAGGTAAACCGCTTCATTGAGACTTCGTCTGCGGGGTGCAGGGGCGTGGAGGGAGTTGATGGCGGATCGCGCGAGGGGTGCGGGAGGCGCGGAAACCCACCCGCGCCGCTCACTAACCGCGCTCTCGTCTCCCCCCGCACCCTGCCGCGCCGCAGGCGAGGTCTCAATTTCGCGGTCTGCCTATAGAAACGTTCACACTTCTCTTTACACTGACATCGAGACTTCTGCTAGTTGCTATTATAGTCACAGAAGAAATAATAGTACTCTGTACTTAGTACCTGTTTATTTAGCAACTTACTTTTGGTTTTGCTCTTCGAGAACATCTTCTTCACCCTCTCGAAGGGCGTCGGCCTCTTCAAGTTTTCTTTGATCTTCTGCTGTATTTTGTCGTACTCTTCTCTCATCTTGTTCAGCTGCTCCTGCTTTTCTTTCAGAGACTGCTGCGTCTCGTTCCGGTTCCGCCACTCCATCACCAATTTCTCTACTTCAGATATACTGAACACATTGTTCTTAAAATCATTGATTATTTCAGCTAACTCCTCCTGCCCTGTCAAAGGGCAAGTTTCTTTTCCAGATTTGACGCTGCCACTGCATCGGATGTCTTTGGTATTCAAGTTGATTTGGCTTATATCACTAGTGGGAGTATCGATAATAAAAGTCTTGGACTCTTCGGTGGGGGAATACAAGAAGATATCTGATTGCTGGGGCATCAGACGGGAACTGTTGGCGTATAAGTTATTCGGTCTGAATTTGGGGCTTTCTACTTTAATGTTAGAGGGCTGGACTAGGTAATCGTGCTCGATGGCTTGCTGTATTCTATCGGCTGTGTTGTCGTGGAAGGGTAGTTCGTTTTGGTAGAACTGTTCTTTGACTTTCGGTAACTTCAGGGTCGGTCGTTTCTTCTCTTCTTTGGTATCTTTTGGTTCTAATGTTTCTAAGTTCTGTGTGCAGGCTTCGCTAAAAGGGTCGCTGTTCGCTTCCGCCCTGTTGCCCGCTTCACCCTGGCAGGGCGAGTCTACTGTGTCGCACGTTTCCACTATTCTCAGCTCATTGTCGTGTTTACCATCCTCCTGATTTTCTTCTTTGTCGTTGTCGGACATGTTTTTCAGGTAGTAGTACATATTGGAGAATTCGTTAATTTTCTGGAACAATACAACATAAATTGGTAAAATAGCTTTTTCTTTGTACATGTATTCAGTGCAGGACCTTTTTTGTGCATGATAATATGTGATACTTCCATTCGATCTTCAACTAGTTAAACCCAGTAAAATAATTTCAGAAACTGGCCCTTCCACACTCTTTCTGGCTGTTGTGAAACACTCACCATGTGATCAGCTAGCACGTCAGCCAATCGGTAGTGCTTATGATCTCTGGCCAAGTCAGCCGGAGTGCGGTGGCGGACATTTCGTAGCGCAACCGCCGCGCCGCCGCCGGGGCATTCTAGAAGTTGCCAGCAGACGCGCTCAAGCCCGAAGCGCGCGGCCCAGTGGAGAAGTGTGGGGTATTCCTCGCCACCTAGGGATTGTATAGACCGTTATTTAAAATGTCTTAGATAGCAAAATGGAAATAGTGACAAGAACTGGGTTTAAAATCTGTAAACTTAGATGAGTTTTATAATATGTAACACCCTTATGCCCTGTGTAAATAAGAGGGGATACACGGATGATACAATAAATCAGAGGCTTAATAAAGACTTTTAGTCAGGCTATGCAAATATGCAAATCAGAATTGATTAAATTGTCTTATTGATTAAAACAGGTAGACACTGTGACCACGGATGCTGTAAAGCATTTGAATTTAATGACATAAATATGCGCAAAATAAATCCATAAAGTCATAATCTATGAGTAAGTTTGACACTAATAAGATTTGCCTTACTTATTAAATGTATAAAAATTCTTACTCGAAACATCAGCTTTAGGGTTGAACTGTTCATTGGAGGCCAGTAGATTGAAGTGCGGTGGTATGTTCTTTTGGAAGGCGTTCAGCATCCAGCTGTCGAGTTGTTCCTTGCTGGTGGTCTTGAAACCGAGGGTCTGTGGGGGCATAAATACACGTAAAGATTGCGATAAATAAGAACAGTCATGAAATTCTTCAAGAGCGTATGCTTTTCAAAATGGAAGCCGACTTTCTATCGCTTCTGCCGGGTCGACAGATACATGATTTTGGGTTTGTCAAGACCTTTTTTCTTTCTTTACATTGTTGTGTTTTACATTACAATTAATAAATCTAAAACGAATGTCACTAACTCCAAAATACATCGCAGCATTTGGCAGACATCGTTATATTGTTCTTGAAAAATTGCGCTATTGTACCTGGCACATAAACTCCAGAGGGTAATCAAGAGGCCCTTAGCAGCTGGTCCAGCTCTCGCAGTCAGCGCTCTCACTTGATCTGTCGCCGGCCTAAGGACTGGCCGTTCTTGCTACCTTATGTTGTTGTTTTTCGATAATGGTGTTGTGTACCTGGCACATAAACTCCAGAGGATGATCAGAGGCCCTTAGCAGCTGGTCCAGCTCTCGCAGTCAGCGCTCTCACTTGATCTGTCGCCGGCCTAAGGACTGGCCGTTTTGCTACCTTATGTTGTTGTTTTTCGATAATGGTGTTGTGTACCTGGCACATAAACTCCAGAGGATGATCAGAGGCCCTTAGCAGCTGGTCCAGCTCTCGCAGCCGGCTCTCGCACTTGATCTGTCGCCGGCCTAAGGACTGGCCGTTCTTGCTCACCCGCACCCACACCAACATCGACACCTCCAAACAGGAGTCTGTGGAAAGGCACTATTTTAGGAAGGAAAGACATTTTACGTTAAGATGGATTGACCGAAAATGTTTGTCTTTAAAACTATCTTATGAACGGTGACATGGCCCAATATATTTCTATGTAAAAAAACATTAAAACGGTTCAGCAGGCTTAGCGTAAAAATTGTAACAACTGACATTGGCCCAGGCATTATTACATTAGAAGAGGTGTGTTTACATGGTGTTCATTTATTGAACTTATATATTCTTCATATTTCTTTCGTAATATTGGGTTGGAAATGAAGTTTCGATAATATGTTAGTACTGGATAGGTAGTATGAAGGCTTTTTAGTTTGATAATTATTAATTTACAGGTTGTGTTTCAAAATATACTCATAAATTATTCTACGTAATTATATTCCAATTCTAGTTGATCACTAGAGCGGCTGTTAAAGAGTTCCTTACTACGCGTAACTAGCAAAGCGAAAGTTTTCTCAGTCCCATATTCAGTATCTGATTTAGGTCAGTGTTTTGTCCTAAATCCTGGTTTCGTCCTCGACCTACTGCGAGCTATTAATTGGAACTCAATTACAGTTGCAGCTATGAAACCTGCATAGTCACCACGCATGCTCGCAGCGTCATCGATCATAACTCCGGTCTAGATACACCAATCATTACACTACGACTGAATGCAGCGCTCAAACTAGGACATACCTACCCAGATTTGTAACGTGAAAGTAAAACTAGATCGAAAATACTCTTGTTATCTAATTATCTTCCATGCGAGAGAAAGAAAGAGGCACAAATATGATGGCCACATCATTACATAATAAGTCATTTTATTACCATTGTCTCAAATATTTTTTAAAAATATGTAGGCCATAACTAATGATTAGACAAACTATCTTCATGGAGCAGCGTGCGGCGTTATCATATTCCGTGACTTTCATTTGTCTTAACTAACCGAAGAACAGTATTCCTTTGACCTGATGACGTCAAATATTTGGTGTTCGTTGTATCGCGGAATGTTTGGACGCGTTATGTATTTTTACGACTGCTCTCAAAGTTTCTGAAGACAGTTAACGCGAACAAATTAGATTAGTTTTGGTTGCTTCGGCAATCCGTATCCGTGATCCAATATTAGAACAACATTCTCTTATAAATCCGAAGTCAGCTCGAATTCCCACGATATTGCGTCGATCGGATCTTTTGTTGTTTGTTTGCGGATTAGGAACTTACCTGGTATATCAAATTGCAGTGTGTAGGGATTCCTTTTCTTGAATGTGGGTATTTGAATGACCTCGCCTTTCTTGTCTACCATTATCTTAATGCTGTCCTCCTCTCTAATGGGGTCATTTAGGAGTGCTATCACTCGGCTCTGGCCCTGGATAAAAATAAGATAATTTAAAAATGCTTTCATAATGAATTTACAAGAAACCCCTTGTTATGGTTTAGGTAGGTTTGGGTACACGTGTAAGGACTTGTAATTTTTGATGCCAGAGATGCTAAAAAGCAGTACTTTAGGCATATGGGGCATGGTGATCAGATGAATGTATGCATGAAATGAATTCATTGTTGGATTGTTATGTTGGATTTACTTAACTATTGAAGACCACCGAAACGACAAAATAACGATCATAATTGTCGTTATCAAACGTCTTCCTACTTACGATTTTAACTTTTTTCGGCACAATAGAAAAGCTGGTCCGGTCGGTGGCAGTGTCCTTGCAGTCTTTGGTTCTCAAGATGCCCACAGCGGCAGTGAGGAAGGTGTCAACAAAGGAGGTGTCCTTTTCGCGGACACTCATCATCGGCCACTGGTCGATTGTGGGATAATCTGAATGGAAAAAAAACAATTAATCATTGGCCACGATTACCCTAGTGTAGTTTCTTATTGCTAGCACTATTATCAGACATTTCTATTCAGGTCGCATCAGCACAAACCGTAGTGGTTAAAAAATGTGACTTTGATTGAACATTGTTCTGGTAAATGTTTTTAACATGGTAAATAAATAAACATGTTTTAACTAGAATTATTGTAAATATAACAAAAAATATTTAATATATTTGAAATCTGAATAAAATAAATGAAATCCATTATTAACACATAAGCATTTAAGATCTTCAAATGCATGATAAAGTCCAGCTGAAAATGATCATACGTTCGTGAATTTTACTCATGATAACTTTTGAGCAGTCGAAAACATTTTTAACTACCTTCGCAATGGTTAGCGACAGTCTGATTCTTCTCAACGCCTAGCAGCATCACCAATACTTTATCGGCTTTGAACAGTTCTTCCGGAGCACCGTCCTTTTTCAGATCGGCCATCTTGGATGCCAAGTTGGGGCACAGTATCACGATCTGTAGCTGCGCCTTTGCAAGCTTCTCTAACTTTTCTTGTGAGTCGCAGGACATGATTTCTTCAGCAGTTACTGGCGTTACCCTTAAAAAAATATTGGAATAAATGAGGAATTAATTTTAATACGCACAAGTCTTAAATACATAAAGTTAGTAAGAAATTCATGTAAGCTTGAGGGGTACCTACTGCGCACAAAGTTTTCTGGGAAATAATTCTGTTTGGCCTTTGCTTAAAAATAAACAGTTGTTTTTTTGTGATACATGTAATTCAAGAGAATTAATAGCCATTTAGGCGATGAGACTCGTGTTTCGTGAAAGCAGTTACAATTCATTCATAGAATATATCACTGGACGTTTGCCAGTTTCAATCTCGTTACACTCAATGACTATAGTAAGCTTTTCAGACTGCAAATAGTATTTGTGATTTATTTGTAGTGAATTTAATCCTCACAGCATCATAAAACAACTAGTAGCGCCGCGCCAGGGTCGTATTTAGTTCTGTGATTATTATCTTAATACAGTAGCGAGAATTGGCAGGAATGAATTAAGATAAGTAGATGTATTTGTAAATTGTTTTTATCTTTTGTAAGCTTGTTGTCACTGGGTGAATTTTCTGCAATAATATTGGAGGATTGTCAAAATAATTTATTTTTTAGGAATTTGATACTTAGTCCATTACCTATAATGGTGTCTGGCTCTCTGGGACATGATTTTGTCAAAGCTGGCCACTAAGTAGTCCGACCACAGCGCGCTCTCTGGAGACGCTGCGCTCCACAGTATCGCTATGTCTTCCATTTCTGAAACAAAACAGCATCTAATAAAGTATGACATCTACGCGAGAGCGCTAGAGATCTACACGGCGCCTTTAAATCGCAAAAACGGATCTTGTAGTAGACGCCTTAGTACATTTCGTTATAAAACAAGTAAGCAAACTTTTTCCTTAAACATCTGTGCGCTTAATTCTTTGCATTTTTAAGTTGTAATAATTAAGTTCCCACGAAACTCATTTAATTGTTTACTTTCTTAAAGCGCTATACTATTATGACATAATAGATGAGGGCAAAGTCAACACACTGATAACGGAGCAAACAATGACTATCTTGAACTTTCGAAACCATTACCTAATTTTAATAATCACCTTCATTCTACGCTTACAAATACCAAACGTAATAAATAAGAGTAAAAGCTTGGTAAATTGCCAAAATTATCAACCGCTTTTATATTTAATTTTAGAAAAATATCTTTCTACGTAGATACCTGGTGATATAAGCCTAAAATGCGTTCCTTTTTTAAATATTTACCGTTATCATATAGCTACGTTTGATTCGAGAACATCTTGAATAGAAAATTACACATACGAATTTTGATGAGTACATCCACTCATATCGGATACATTTCGTATTTAAATTAAATAAGTCATCTAATTCACATCAGAAGATTGTGATGAAGACGCCCTTGTGATATGAGGTTGCAGTAAAACTTATGCAAGTATTAAATTCCAAGCCGCGTCAATCAAAGAACATGTCCGAATTGATATAATCCGCGTCTGAAAGGGAGCTTGTCGAGGGAGATCGAGGCATGAACGATGTCGTTCACTTGGTATCGGGCGAGGGTCATTGCCTGGGCCGAAGTACACAGGACCTGTGCACGCGCATCTTTAATTTGCTTATTTCAATATAGGAATCATAAATTAATATTCAGAAATAAAAGAGTAAGGGCTTGAACAATCTGTGGTAAACTTTATTTTTCAGCTGTATGTTGTTTCAGTTTATGTTTCGAGCTACCTTTGAAATGAAACAAGTAAATACAAAACATAAACAAACGAGCTTTCCACTTAAACTGACATCCCTTTCTGCTATTAGTACTTACAGCGAAAGCACTTGAAATCAATTAGATTAATGGCTATCAAGTGCAATATGCGTTTAAATTTAGATAGCGATACGAATTTGCATCGGGCGTTTAAAAATCGGACGTAAAACAATGAAAAGCTCTCGCTTTCATGGCAAGAGTAAGATGTCCCAAAAACACACTTCCAAAACATTCCCTTCACAGTTTGAACGAATAAAAACATACGCAGGCCGTTAATTTTTTATTGCAGCCAACGCACCGTTGGCATACGCAGCGGCTGCTTACAAAATATGCTATGCACCGCGCGCGCCGGAAACACATACGGATTTATACTTACCCACCTCTGCCGCCAAATGAAGACCCGACTAAATGTAATATCCGTTTCCTAAATAGACAAACGTCTATGGCGTCGCCCGGAATAACTATGCCCGATTAGATGCAAGCGGCGCGGGCGCAGCTATACGGGGCTAAATTGTTGTGATGTGCAGTTATTGTGTCACTTTTCAAGTTACGGCGGGAAGCTATTCGTTAGTGATGGCAAAAATTTAATGCCACTTTTATTTCTGTCATTTAGTTTATACACAGAACAATGAAAGCGGACGCCATAAACGCGTCATATTCATTTATTTGAGACAATAGAAACCATCCGTTGAAAATTACAAGGTATTCACTATAGTTAGTTGGTGTTTGGACCTCTTAACATTTGAGAGAAACGTGGGACAGATGCTTACCTTTCTTAATGATATGTTTGGAATCGTAATATCTGGGTACCTATTAATATATGTATGCCCTGTATTGAAAGAAATTAATAAAACCTTACCTCTATTTTTGTCGAAGGTAAACTATAAACAACTGCCCGTACATAGACCTATAAATAAAAACACGCCTGTTATGGCTGGCTTAGTTAAATGCCAGTTTATGCTGCAGAGGGTTAGATAAAACCTGAGCTGCTGCTCCCCTTAACAAGGCACACTTGAACTATTTTTAACAAACGAATGATTTACGTTGCGCAAACTTTTCTCTATGTAATGTGGCAACACAGGCGACAGACTACATGGCAATGTATATTTATTGTTTAACACTGTTCCTAACACCTACACCGAACAACAAATCAAACAAAGTCAAAAGCAGATCGAAATCAAAGCTTAGTGTTTGCACCTTGAGCCAAATGGCAAACACTCTATATCGTATCACATCATCGCTCACGCTAACGCTGAATCGTAATCGCTAGTAGATTGGCAGCCAAGATGAACGGAACGTGGCGAACGCTTGTTCTCTCCAACCATTCGCTAAAAATACGACCATTGTCTATGGTTGCGTTCGACGCCATATGCAAATGTCAGAGTCAAGTGTTGAAGTGACGTACGTTCAAATATGCTGTAGCTCGCGCGGCGGACAGCCAAGGACGCAACACTCGTCGTAGCTTTAAAAATCTAAAAGTCGTTTTAAACTTATTTTATATTTGTAAAGGTGATATTTTGTGTTATTATCCCTATTTGGAAGCAGTGAGTATAACAAAAAAAACATACCATTACATATCAACTTTATTTTTAAATTGTGTTTTTTTTTTCAGTGATACGTGTTGTTGTTTATTTATATAAAGTATTATCATTATATTTTAGCTATGGAACCCGTGAGATTACGAGCTAGCCTGAAACAATTACTAATGGAATAAACGGAAAGGTAGGTCAACTAATCTCTTAGTTTTTGTGCATAGCACTTGAATCTCCATACGATAAACATTCACGCTCTCAACTTTGGAACCATGACAGGAAGAATGTTAAGTGGCTTGTTTTTGTTTATGTTATAGGCACGGTGACTATGCGAGGCCCCAGACGGGATCTCAAGCACGATTGTGAGCTAATAAAATATGGCAAGAGCATAGAACTTACTTCATTTTTAAATATTGGCAGTGATGTTAAAAAGCTCAAGATAAAAGGAAAAAAGTAAGTCAAATCATGCTACTATTAGAAATACTATTCTCATTTAGGTATGGGCTGATTGGAAAACCAAAACTAAAAAGAAATCAAATAAAATATTCATTAAAGACTGTTGTTATTGGTCAGGCCGGAATTCAGGAGCAGGGTTTAATGTTGACCTTTTTCAAGTATCTCCTTCTACATGTCATATTACATTTTGTGCATTTTACATTTGATAATTGTTGTTATGAGTTCTGAAAGACAATTTCAAACATGTTTACTAATATTTTCAGATACAATACCAGATAAATGAGGATCCACACAATTACTGTTACTTGAGATGAAAGGAATGAAGTAGAGATTTATGACATTAACTGTAAGTTTATTTTTATATTATTTTAAAATGTCTAATGTTCAATCCAAAAGTATATGTGTGAGTAAGGTAGTATTTCAGTAACTAATTGTAGTTTAGCGGATATTAGATTCTACTTGCATGACATGTTTATATATTAAGGTGGGTTTAGACCATACGAACAAAGAACTAGAGCTAGAATAAGAACATTCTTTCTTGATCTTTTTTTAAAATGAATGAATAGAACAAACGAACGAGTGCTCTGAGTCTGTTTAAAGTAGAATTAAATGAAGTGGGATTAGAATGAGCATTCGCTCGTCTGATGTAAATGGGCCTTTACATGTTTATGTATGTCACTGTATATTTCACGTTCTTATGTGTCGTTTCATGACCTAAATTGAAATAAAGATTTTAAATTTGAATTATGATAATTGTGTACCTACATAGCATATTTCTTATTACTTTACAGAATTTGTATCACCATTACCACCATGCCACCACTACTATTGAGTCCGGAATCCACTACAACAACACAGTTGCCGCCAGTAAACTTCTCTGCCAAGTGCTGACCGCCAGTCATTGCTATCTTTACTAATTGTAAAGTCTACCCGGCGCATTTTATGCAGACTAAATTGGCTTTTAGAATTGATTTTGGTGTTATCGGTTATGTAGTACGATTTGTGACCTATGCGTTTTAGTATTTATTGTATTGTGTAATTTTAATTTCATACATAAAATGTTAGTGTTATTATATAAGGTAGGTTGTCTTATTTTTAATTACCTGTAGCTATAAAGTTTTGATTGTTTTTAATTTAAGTATAGCATGTTCTACTTAGGATATTTAGTTTTCGGATCATAATCATATCTGCCTTTTTAAATATAATTATTGTATTATTCATTCAGTACATGTTTGTTGTTAGTCTTAGAACACTAGCGGTTTTCTTACATTTCAGTGAATATTGATATTAAATAACGTTTTCCACTATGTTTAAAATGTGTTGTAATTTAATTAAAATTAAATATACAAGTTTATAAAGTAAAGTAACATTCTTCTCTTTTTATCAATCCACTGAGCATCGTTTTGCCACGCATCAAGTCGTCTTGGTTGCTTAAAGTAGCAGGACCCACTTCTGCATAAAAATCATCATTATCACCATCTTGTTGCTATAAACCACTTGAGTGTTGCAAGTTGTTGGCCAGGGCAATGTTGTGCAATCTTTGTTGAATGGTTTGTGGGAAAACAATCCATTTATTAATTATGTTGGGATAGTTAAGAGATGCCACAACTTCCCTAATACAACGGCTTGCGGTTCGTTGTGGCAGATGTTGTGTAACACCCACAATCCGCTCATATGACCCCATAGCCAAGAAACTCAAAGTACCTGTAATAAACAAATTTATTATAACCATTAGTGATCATCGCTCTATCATTACCATTCAATCAGCTCTTGTATTTTGCTATTAAGTAAACATAACCTCTTATTGTCACTTCATTTTGTCATGAATTCAGTACACTCTACTTACTTTTATTTCGAATTATCCCATTCGAGTTCCTTTTAATGCTGTATGGCTACGAAGATCGGAGCAAAGGATTGAAAAACACTTTTTGTTCAACCTGAATCTTTGACTAAAAAGTAAGTGTGAAATTTTGGCTATTTGCTCCCAACACACTGCCGAGAATTATTTATTCGTACATACTTCTTCATTATTTGCAGCCCACAATAATTTTAAACAATGCATTGTACTTTATTTCCTATAATTCACTTCTAAATTCACAATACTTAAACAAAGACACCATCAGCTGATTTAAGAATCGCCATTTTATTTCGTGAGCGTCAAGGGGTCGGCGATCGCTACCTAACGTAGCGATGATACGCTCACTTAGCGTAATCAATTGTCAAAAAGGGGCACTTGGCTCTAGTAAGCGAACGACTAATGTTGCGTTCTATTGAATCGAAAGTTTAAAGTACACTTGTCTACCAATCTACAATTCGTTACGACTAGATCACGTGATATGTCAATCGACGACTATTTTCCATACAAATCTTTGAGCGTTTTCGCTAATCGATTGCCATTTGTCTAGCGCTGCAGGATGTCTCGTAGTCTACACGTAGTAAAAGCAATGTAACTACGAGACGAGTATATTTTAGTTTAATCAATGACAATAAAAGACAAAAATCTTGAGCAGTGAGCTTTTGGGATTTTTCGATACTTAGCAATTTGGTAAATTATTTAACATAAAAAAAATGAATTATTATTACACACGCATTATATAAAATCGATCAAATAATTTTCATTTACACTGTGATGTAACCTAGACAGATTTTTTAAACATTCCAGTATGATGTACTTTTCATAATAATAATTAAATATTGTTACGTAGTCTGTAATATTGTTTGCAATATGTTAGCGGTAGCTAATTTGAGTCTTAAAAGTAAATGATTATTACTTTAAGAACTTTATGTAGGTAGAGTTAGTACCTAAGCAAAATAAAGAATTTAATTGAGTTTAAATGTGTTGCCACGTTTAGTCACATTTTGAGCAAATAACAATAGTAATTGTTACCTTTGTAAATCAAATGCAAAATGTTCGGTTTGTGATGACTGATGAGCCAGGCGTAATGTTTCATCGCGTTCAGTTTTCGCTCGGCCGGTCCCGCTTTGATGTACCGGCTGAAATACTGCACTTCCCTTTAACGGCCCCACTTTGACCGTAGCTTTTTGATCTGCCTCGGAAAACATTGGGTAACGATCGTGTTTGTGATTGTAACAATCACGGAAATGGGCCGAAGGGAAATCCACTTATTTGGAAAATGTTGCGTCATCTGGTTCTGCCCCTTTCTACTATTTACCGTAGTACTATTTTATTTTCTGCGTAACCTAAGTTACGGTCTTTATTCCGACTCCAATTCATTAAAAACTTATGAAAGTTAAGTTACGAAAGCTTTTCTTCTAACGAGTGCATAACTGCTACAACGTTGTAGTTTATTACGGACTGACGTCTGCAGAATGATACCGGCTTTCCTCGTAATATCTGGACTATAATCTGATATTTCAAATGAGTGTTCAGAGATAAATGAATCATTACTTTATTTGACTTGGCTTCTATAAAGACTGCTTTGTTTACACGACTGGTTTGACTCACACGAACATAAGTTGCCGATAATACCTAGGGTAAGTAATTTTCAGGAAACTTTCAAAGTTAACTAGGTCATGTTGAACATAATTAGTTAGTTAAGATTTATATTTACATGATGGGTAAAATAATCTCATATTTAACAGCTAAAACTCAAAGCCTGCTCTTTCCGTTGCACTTTATTAAATATAATTGAGATAATTTTTACACCTTCTTGTAGTGCCTACGCCAGTATTTTGGTTATATTTATATTTTACCTTAAATTAATGTAGAGTCAACGTCAAATCTTATAAGAAGATGTTATAGTTTATTTTTGTTTTTATAGTGTTTTGTCACCATACAAACTTAATAATATAAATTGCACTTGTAAAAAGACAACTGTGAACTGCATACGCCCGGATAGCGTAAGACACGGGGTTCAATTCCTCGTCTGTCACAGGTTCACAGTTGTCTTTTTACAAGTGCAATTTATATTAAGAAGATGTTACTTTATTAATACCAGTTAATGACCCTAATCAACAATGAACGAGTGTAGACAAATTAACATCGTGACTAACATTAAAAGTTTCACGCGAATCACGTTCGTCGCCGAGATGAATCACGCATTGAAATAAATATTATTCTCTTTCTCAGTCTTCTGTCGCTCGCCGATGAATTATTCGATGGCATAAATACCATTTTTATATTCAAGACTAATTAAGTTCAATAAAACAGGGCTAATGTACAAATATGACACTTATTGTGACAAGAACATGAAATATTGCAAATCCAATTGATTAAAATGTGTCTAACTCACAATTTCGTAAGCTTATTCAATATTCCTACAGACAACGATATTGGTCCTATACATATTTTTTTGTATAATATTAGTTTATATTACCTATAAATTGGACTATTTCATAGACTCGTACTTCAATAAAATACTTACATAACTAAGCATATGTATCGGCTTTATATTCTTTAGCTACGAAAGCTACGCTATGACTACGAATACTTTACTGAAACCTAATAGATCGTAGATAATATGTAAATAAATATGTTGCATGTTCGTATATTTGGCAATGTTCATAATGTGCTGACTAGGTTTATATATATTTCAAAACTAATAACGATATATAGCGTGTGTGTTGTGTGCTTTCAAAAATGAAGGTTTAAACTATTGAGAATAAAAGCTCTATAGCATTTGCAGAACTACAAACGGATTTTAATTTTGAATTTTTTTAATGATTTCCGAAAGTTATTGTACCCTAAATTTTGAAAATTCAATTTACTTGGACACTCAAATTAGCCTTGATTGCGGTCAGCCGGCCCAAGGCGTCGGCGCTGTGCGATAACATTCCGATAGACAACAAACAAAGTTGTAACTCAGCACTATCTGATATCGCGACAACTGCTCGTTAACTTTGACAATAGACCCACCGACTTAGAACATCGCCCCTACTGTAGATACCATTCAATTTTCAACCCTATTCGTAAGCAGTAAACAGCTCAACTGAAAGCTCCCGTGCGACTACTCGTACCTACACGATAAGAACACGTAATTTACATTTAAATTAATTAGTCCGTTTGAAGAAATAATAATGACTACTGCGGAAGGCGCCAGTCATGTATGAGGATTTCCATAAGCTTTTACACGTTTTCGACGATAAGAGCTTATGAACATGTAAGGGAAATTGTAATCATTGCGTGCTAACAGAGCTCGTGTCGTGCTTAATAAAGAGCAAGCGTACATAAACGGTTATACTACTTCCATTAAGTAGACCTTCCGGCTCTGTGCCAATTTCTAAATGGACGCTTCCTGAACGCTAATAAACTAAGCGTAACTTTCAGAAGCCGTACGAGGACTAACTCTATCTCATAGCCCGTTCCAGAAATCAGCGAAGTTGTGTGGCGCGGACGCAATAAACTTCACGATTGTGACAATGTATACGCTAGCTAAATGCCCGATCTGTGGGAGCGATTCTGCCCAGAGAACAAGATACTAGGCGTTTACGCATTTATATTCCTGATGCGAGTACATTACGGGAGTCACTTCGATGCATGTAAATTAAGCTATGTTTATTCAGCCATACGCGTCGCCCTGCATAAATGATGCGCGCGAAGAACACAATGTGAACGCGATCCTACTTTGCGACTTCAACCCTGCGCTCTTAGAATAAGGAAGAAGTTCCTTTGACCGACGAAACGTAAACCGTAAAACAATTTGGTAAAGAAGTACCTACGGTGTCTCTTTGACATTGATTTGAGACGGGTTTGGACATCTTCGAATTACAAAGTGTGACGTTGGTCCCCGATGCTGGGCTCAATAGCGAAGGACACATTGTAAAAGAACAATGCTGTGTAATAATGTGTCGAGCCGGCATAATAATTGTAGCTCTATTGCCATAAAGTGACGTTATTTCAAATTTTTGTTATGTCCCTTTGATAAACGTTGTTACCATTAAATCCTACAGCTACGTTTCGATAATGTCATTAAAAAACAAAGGGTTTTTACTTTAGATAACCTTTGACTTTCCTCAAATATTTTCGATAAGCACTTGATACAAAACGTTATTGTTTATACAGCAACTAACTTAAAAATATTTTAATGAGGTCCTTATTTATAAAAAAAAACTAATAATAACACGAAACACAAACTCAAGAATTATTAAAATATGCTTAAGCGCATATTAAAACTTACTGATGCTTGACTTAACTAAATTACACAGGAAAATAAATAAATAATATTACAGGAAAATCCCTGAATCTAAGTTGACGTAAGTTGCAAAACTTACTCATGTTCAAGTCAGTCGAATCTATCTCTTTGTTCTCCATGGCGAAGAAAGCGGCAAGACTTCAGATCACTCGCGAATTGAATCGAACATCGCACTGAACTGGAGGCGAGCTAGAAAGCGCACTAAATCAAACAAGAGCCCTCGGAACTGTGACGGCTGCGCGCGCGCACAGGACTCCGCGTCGGCGTCGCTCGCACGCACTTCGCATACTAAAATACTGTCGCGACAACGATAATCGCAACCCATCGCCAACCCCGACGCCTAATCTCCGCAAACAAATTTGGGCCCTCGTGTAAATATTCCCGAAGCGTTATCGAACGCCAAATACAAAGCGGTAACGCTAAACACGTCCGATTGTATTCCGACCGTGTTGCCAGCCAAGATCAAGATACGCGTAATCGGCAACGTTATGGTCCTTGACAACTGATAACGAAGATCTGTCACCTTTAGGGTCTTCAAGAATAAGAGCAAAAAGTCATGCTTGTTGGTGTGAGAAGCTTTGTTGTTGATATTAAATTGTTTGACAACACTTGGTAACACTTACATGTTACAGATACTCATGAAATCGTCGATTTGTTGCAATGATATATCTGAATTTAGTGGCTTCTTCTTAGAAAGGTCAAATTAGTTGGTCTGAAATCAAAAGCGCCGCATTGTGCTGACATTTTGGTGCATCTGCGTCGGGTATCGGGGGTCAGAGAGCCGTCGGTGCAACGCTCTTGTATCTCCCAACGTCTCGATTGAGTTGTTTATGACCGTTCATCTTATTGTTTACTTCCACATCAATAATATTACCCAATAATAGATTTTAGTGTTTTAGTTTCCTCTGAGATAAATGTGAGTGTAAGTAAATTACATCATAAATGCGCTAATTCATCCATGAATGATATTAGTTTGGCTGATTCTAGCAAATATGGTTTCGTCTACGAAACTACAGATACTTTAAAAAAAAGGTAGGTAAATAAAATGTAGTTTTAAAATTCATACCTTTAAATGAGAAATTCTTTGGTCTTCGCCTTTTCACCTCCTCCTCGCGTTGCTGAGAAAACCTTGGAGGTGGCATCTTTGGCACTTCGCTGGGTACCGTGGTGACTTCCCCCGCGCCTGCGCCGCCCGTCGTCAAATACCCTCCTACAGAGTGTCGTCTGCGACCTTGGAGAGGTATAGTATAGAACACCTCCTCACGCTCTTGAGGCCCGTCCGATGTGACAACTGTTGCACTGATTTTGCCCTTCCTGTAAACAAAACAATCGTTATTATGTGGCTCATTGAAGTGTTTGTTTTAGTGTTTAACTATACAGGATGCTACTTACTTTATACGTGGTGCAGTGAAAGTATGTCTCATGTCGCGAGGAGCGCAGTCCCCCGGCCGCGGCTGACCCTTCAGAAATGCTTCAGCTTGTTCTGGCTCCCTCGCAGACAGCGACCTTAGCAGGGCTCGGAACTCCTTTCTCCTCGGACTCTCGGGCTCCCTCCTTCGGGGAGAGCCCAAAGGACGAATCGAATCCGGCCAAACGCGACTCGGAGCAGACCTCGAGTATGGCTCCGAGCTGGTAGCCGTCGATTCAGCTCCATCCGTGACATTTTTGTCAGGCAAAGCGAAATAAGACGGATTGTCTGAAACAAACACTAATTTGTAGAAGACCAGTCGAATATAAACAAGATTAATGGACCCGACTACCGGTGTGGAGTGCAAGATAAATGATCGTTTACCAAGAAGCATGGCGGTGCAGGGCGGCGTAACACAGCGGCCACCGCTCGGCGACTGTGCCTTGTGGGAATTATTCAATAACGCCAATGAACTAACGGCTCTCCATTACGTCCAGTGCGGGCCGAGTTGGAGCAACCTACTTTTGAAAGCCGGAAAATACGAATTGAAGGCAATCTTCTAGCCCGCCCTGCCTAGGTACTAGTTGCTTCGTGAGACGGACGGACGGTAGGCGGGCTACTAACATAAAACAAACGACGTGCGATGTCCCCAATCACACAATGATTCAAAGGAATGTGGGTACCCAGTTCACTTGACAATTCGCATACGTGATTGTATGCCTTAACATAAATAACATCTTAATTCAATCGATTAAGCAGATTTCTTTATAAAGCGCGCATTCCTGCATTTAAAGTTCTAGGTCTCGAAGACAAAAGGCAGTAGGTCTACTTAAGTTGTTGAATTTAACAACATGCTTTACTTCGTGAATCGGGGACGGAATTATGTATTATAGGGTAATTACTTGAATACCGAGGGTTTGAATACAACTGCATTGAAATCATTCAAGAATGAAAAAGAGAATGCGTCTGACATTAGACAAAATACACTATGGATTTTTTTTAAGATTCTGGACCCGCATGTGCGAAGTATCCGTTTTGGGGTCGAGGGCGGAATAAAAGCCGACCCTGGGAACATGTGCCGAACACAAAAACGATACGAACAATAGAGATAGACTGTACAGAGTACTAAACGTAACATTAACTACACTTGTTGATATATTTGACAGTAATTAATCGACTGTAAATGGTAGGCGCGCGCGTGTACTCGACAGTTTATGTGGCTTTATTATTTTTTTGTTAGTAGATTTGTGTTTGATTTGCAGGAAGCAGAAGTTGGATACATTTAAGAATACATCATCCATCAGTAAATTTAATGTCACGGAAAGTTTAAGCGTTTGGTTTGAATGTGAGAACAAGCCAACATCTGTTTTAATCCTAGTATGAACAATTTAAGCATCCCGTCTTGTGATTCAGAGAAAAATTCTTGGAAAGTAATCTTGATTCGATCCACATCGGGCTTTTTGGTAAAGCTTATTGCTCATGAGCGATCGTGCTTATGTTTAACATTTACTGATTGAACCTTTAATCAGTTTCATTGAGGGTAAACCAATACGAGGGAAATAAAAAAAATGTTATTATTCGATTTAAATATAAGTAGGTCACAAAATAATCTAATCTTTGATATCTTCGAGAAGAATCAGCAGTGCGTTGAAACGTTTCACGTTGTCTGAATATTATTAATAAGTATGGTAAAATTAATAGTGTAAACATGACTGCGAATCTGGTATCTTCCTTCGGATCATATTATTAGCATCCGAGGCGTCACTATGCAGCAACACTCCTTGAATATAATATTGCATATTATTACATACTTGCATCGTCTGCATTGTAGATACATTTAAAATAATAGATTGTAGATATTTTATCGCGCCTATTGTCCGCCATTTTAATTTGTTTGCTGTTAGTTTTTTCTATAAAACATGGCATAGCTTTACTAAGTCTAATAAGTAGAACTGAGTTAATGTAGAGAAGAAAGCAGACAATTAATCTAACAAAATCTTACTGAAAATGTTCAGGATATGAACAATGAATATTCTGGCTAACTGAAGCATTTTAAAATCACGAAAAATGCTTATTAATATCAAAACCCTACTCACCAAATTAAATTATAGAAACATATCGATATTTGATTAAAGCTAGCGGATCTGATTAAAATTGCCCAAAAATACCAATAACTCAACGAAGTTAATGAACCCAACAAAATTACAAAAGTTTCAGCTGCCCCTAAAACAAGATAAGGCGGGCGGGCGGGCGCGAACTTTCATAATAAGCTTGATTCATGTCACATCTATAGATACAAATAACTCTATGTAGGTAGATATATCTTATTAGTTGTAAAATTCAAGCGGAACTCACTTGTTGCACGGAGACAATAGTCGAATTGGGGTCCCATTTTTGTAGATCACCAAATACACACTAAACACGACACATCCCGGCGACTGCGCGGCGGGCTCTGCGCGTCGATCGCTGGGCGGCACCTGCGTAGACGCACACGTGCGGGCTTTCACGAGGAAGCAGAGCTTTCATAGCACGCGCGCCCAGGAAGTCACTCTGGCACTCTCAAAATCTTTCACAACCTACACTCTATTATAACCCTTATTTTCAATCAGTCAAGTTCCATCCGCCCGGAGTCTGCGTTAATTGAATATAGCTGCATCCGTTTCGGTAGCTCGCTAGGCGCTATGTTTGTAAATAAACGCCGTACATTGTTGATGTTTGCTGACGTTCATTTATATTCGCGGCTGGTACAGTTTTGTTCTGCCCAGTAAGGGTGCTCGGGGTATTTCGTACGGGTTTAGTCTGAAAACTAATGGTTACGATACGATACCAATGAACACGTAGAAAAGGACAGATGATTTGAAATCATGCAATCAATCAATATCATCAACTATTCACAATGCGTTTGAAATTTTGTGACACAGAAATATCATGCACTTAGAACAGAGGTGGTGTATTCTAGGTTAATATTTATCAACAGATTTTAACTCGTGGACAGAGTAAGTAAGCTATCAGTTAACCCAAGTTAATAAAGTTGGGTTGCAGTCGTGCATGTCTGCATATAACTTTTTCAATCTCCACTTCTCGTTCGTTTCGGTCGAAAAATGAGAACCGTGACGTGGGTGGTATTCTTAAGTCGGTCGCTTATTGATATTCACAACACAGCAGTGACATTCAAAATCCAAATAAATATAATCCCATGCCAAAGATAATAAATACAGTCGTGGCGTTCAACTCACATATATTATAGAACAACTTCCAACAAACTTTCATCTTGCAAAGCTAGTCGAAGCTACGTAGAACCCCATTAATGTGTAATTTAAGCAAAAGTAACCGCTTATATGAACTAGGTTACCTATAATCATATCATCTTAGAAGTAGACATTGAAAAAAAAAAACATCATTACTGAAACGAAGTATTTTAGTTTTGTACCGTATCTTAAATATTCCTTGAAAAACGTTGAATACCAGCAAACAAATCAAATGTAGGACGTATTATTTTGTCCTACTCTTCACAAAGACGACTGACACAAAGATTGGCCTCTGTGTTAGTGGAAGTAAAAAAAATATGCCAGATGTTGGGGGACTGTTTACGCGTCTTAAAACAAAGCTCACTTTTGTGGCACATTGGCTAAGGACGAGCAATGCTTGAAACGGTGGCCAGTCAGCCAGACATTTGAACCATTTTTGGTACAGAAACTAATGAATATCCCAGTATAAGATTTTAGCCATACAAAGCGCTGTAAGGTGGTAAGGTTATAATTGATTTTAAAATAGTTTCCTCCCAATTTCGAAATTTTGTCAGATGTTTGATAGGAATCTTGTATTAAACATATTACGATACTGATATAAGGATTCCCAATTTTTTTTGTGAACGATAGTTAGTCACCCGTGCATTACGAGCACACAAAATCCCAAATAGTTTGGGTTTAGCTCTTCTAGTGACTGGGTGGTTTTCATTATCCTACAAGTCGTTTATTTCTATTAGTCATGTTTCAGAGTTTCTATAGAGTTAAAAAGAAGTTACAGGTCAAAATCCGTGCGATATTCCCGGAATGCAGCGGTTTATTTTAGCTGCTCACCGTGTCTTGATTAAAATCCCTCGTTAGTCATACGCTCACTTTATTATTTTATTTTAATCTTACATGATGTATTAAAGGACATGGTTTCTGTGGACACTTGAGGAGGTCAGTGCATTTAGAGTACGAGAAAGAGAGACTGGCTTTTCTCATGCACAATTTATTCAACAAATTATTAAAATGACCGAAAATAATATGTTATGTTATGTACCTATGATAAATGTGTTTTTTTAAATAGGTACTTTATAGCAATATGTTAGGTTCTTTACCCCAGTAACACGTAAAACCAAGGACTCATTAATTGGAATTTCCAGAAATACATTATAATACTCCATAATATGTTACGAGTAAGTATACCTAAATTAAAAGTTAGTGCCGTCAAAAGATGGAGAATTTGCTTTTAGCGGCATTTTTAAACCGAACTCTTTCAGTTTAAAATTAGTCCATTAGTTTTAAACTTCCAACTTGTATCTATAATTTTTTGGATATAAATCATTTATGATAGGTTTCTTGTTTTATCTTTTGCGTTTACGTCCTGATTCCATAAAGCTTGAGATATTGAGAACTTTGAACTTGAGAATTTTGATCGTTTTACTAGCAAGCTCACCTGCATCCCCGAGGATGAGATTTTCATTTATATGAAACCCATCCAATTGAAACATAGCTATATTCTCACAGAATCTACACTCTTATATTATATACCTAGTTTCTTTCTCTTTTGTGGGATATAAAACTCACACATTTAAGAAGAAAACTAAGCCCTTAATTATATAAGGTGTTTTTCTATAAACGGGTGAAACTTTAACAGAACTTCAAATTACTTCAGAGAAACCGGGCCCTATAATTTTTTTTAAAAAACGGGCTAGTTTTTTTTAATTTTTCCTCACAAAAGAATAAAAATATTTTAAAAAGCATCCTGTATCTAGTCTGACACATCCCAACGTCATCACCTGAGGAAATGAGGGAAAAGAGAGAGATGTTTTTTTAAAAAAAATATAGGGCCCGGTTTCTCTGAAGTAATTTGAAGTTCTGTTAAAGTTTCACCCGTATAGAAAAAGACCTTATATAGTTTTTATGCATACAGTCGCCAGCACATCAGGTTACCCATTTTTGTTGAAAACTAGCCCTTATTACAACCGATTAAGATACCGCAATGTTTATCTTGACGTGCTGTCATCCGTACTTTGATGTAATAGTACAACACCCGTCTAAATGAAAGATAGAGCAAATTGGAAGGACACAAACGGAAATGGCCAATTGTATCTAAGCCGCGTCCGTCATGGACAATACCCATCTTTGTATGTATAATAAGCAACCATTACGTTTGTCGTACATAAATAGGTATTTTGTGATTAAAATTATTGACCCAAACGAAATTATCGATGCAACGCAGGGTTGACTGCGTTGCATCGATAATATCGTTTGTGTCAATAACACTTAAAAACCATCAATTAATGTTCGTTAATTGATGGTGGAACAGGATACTGGATCTGCCTGCCATGTCTCATCAGTTCTTTAATTAATGCGGTAAATAAGTACCTAAGAAATCGAATTTGGATGATGAAAATGATTAAGCTCTAACAAGAATAAAAGCTCCAACATTCTTAACTTCAACTTTTCCTACCCATTTTCTAGATAGGTACTTATAAACTTGCATTCAGACATAAAACAGGTGGTTAACCTAATATATCTGTTATAATAATTACTTAACCTATTTTTCATTATTAGCAAAACGTCTTCCAATCTCCGCTACTCATAATACTTATTTACGGCTGATCCTCTCCAGCTTTCGAATTGCCCAAATCTGTTTAATTTCAAACCCAAAGTTCAGTGACCAACTGTTTCAACAAACTGCCCTCGACTCGTGTATGATGAAGTAGATCGTCGAATCACTCGTTCAAATTAGGATATTGTAAACACCTCACCTGAACGCAAAATCAGGTCATGTAGAATGAAGTGTTGAGATATAAATTGAATAGATATTTTTACAGCTGATATAAGTACTGCATGTACTGTATCTGCTTGGGCATACAGCCCATTTATTAAATCCATCGTCTCGAGAATATAAGGAGCTAATAACTTGAGAAAAAACTGTAGATATTGTACATTTGAAAGTAGCAAGTTTTAGAGTAAATAGCAATTTCGAATAATAAGTTCCCTATTTATTATTATGACAAGAAAAAAATACAGTTTTTTGAAAATTAAAAATATCCTCAAGCAGCTACTTGTATAAAAATTTTGAAATCAAATATATGCTTAACTGGGTTACAAATCTTACTTAGATATTAATATTGTTATTGTTGACGTTTCTCTAGCAATAAAATTAAAATGTCACTATGCATTTGCATATTGTTTGCTTTTCTAGTTTATACGGGCATCAAAACAATGAATAATAAACATTTGATTGGTGCCTTATTTGAAGGTGGAAGGTACAATTGGCGCGAATAACTGTAAGCTCCTCGACGTGCATACAATCTGCACGATAATTATCAGGTTAATTTTATACGGTTTTGCGTGAGAGAATTGTAGTGAGAAACGCAAAATTTTAGAATCTGTGATACGGGCAGTTCGTATACGAAAAAAGTTCAACATTCGAATTTATTTTTCGAATAAAGAGCTGTTTTTCTTTATCAGGGTCACTCTCTGCATTCCGATTTTTTACGTGTGTGTGTAAACAATTATATTACACAATTATACAATATTCATATTGTAATCGTACTACTTGGAAAACATTTGATTGACGCGAGAATCTGGACTTTGAATGTATTTTCTATCAACTTAGGCAATAATAATATGCCATATTATTTATTTCTTTTACAGAAGGTAGATTTAATGCTAAAAGCATTCTCTCCCAGTCATAACTTTAGGTCTAGGTCATGCAGCAAGATTATAATGGGTGCAGCAGGGTAATGTTGTAAATAGAAATTAAAAACGCAACAAAATATTATTATAATTCGCAGCTAAGGTTAACATATACCTTACCTGCGAACTATAATAATATTTTGTTGCGTTAATCTCGACTTCTCGACTTAAAATGGAGCCCAATTCCAAATAAATTACTTACGCCCCCATAATGCGTATTTATTTTTATATCTTTGTCGCTGCTAAGAGGATAAAAGCTTTGTGAGTTCATAAAGCTTTTCGCGAAACATAAGGTAACGAGTTTTGCTCTTCTTTTATTTATTATTATCTTATTTTTTATTCCTTATATGCACATTATCAGTTAGATTTTCTTACATCTTAGTAATTAGGCACAAAAAAACAGTTACTTAGTATATTATCAGCTGATATTATATTTTTTATAAAAATAAATAAGATAGTATAGTTATTTGCAATTTATTTCGACCTCTATGTACCAACGCAATATGACACACCTTCGGAGTAGATATAAAAGAATGATAAAAATAGACTAGTACGGAATAACTATGACAGTCCTGCGTAGGTAGATATTAAAGTAAGTTTATATGTTATTCCATAATTAATTTATTATTGTGTAAAATATTGAGAACATAAACACCAAAACAAGATCCAACCTATTTAGAAGAAGATCGAGATATCTTAATGAAATCTGTGACGTAGCAAATATAATTTGATCGTAATGTCCTCAAAGCTTTGTTAATATTTACAAGACAATTTACATGCAATATGTCTTAAATATTAGAGGAAGACCAAGAATAAGCTATATGCATTAAATAAAGCAAAAGTTGAATGTTGCGTCGTATCAAGAAGTCAAGAGAATGGCGGAAGAGCGTAAAGAATGGAAAAAACTCCACCGACAAGAGTTTGGCTCTTAAATTAGATGATGATGTCTTAAATCAAGTTGTCAACAATGTGATGTGCAATACTTATAAGTACTTTGATGGTTTTTAAAATCGATGAGCATTCAAGTTGTGGTTTATTGAAGTCACATCACAAAACAACACATTAGAACACAATCGAGCAGCGTACCCCAGGAGCAATTAAATGAATCTCTACAAAAAATTAGAGGTTGACAAACTTTCGGCGAAGACACGGGACGAATAGGAAATGTGGGAACGTAGGAGCATTGTTGTTAGCATTCATATGCCAGCGCTCACCCATCGCCGGGACATCCGCCGCTACTTCCGCTGCCAAAGAAGGTGGATCTTGCGTCTAGTTCGTTGACAGTCACTGCCGACCCCTACACCAAAACATGGCTTGCACTATTGGTCTATTGTTTATGTGGACGCGCGAGAGAGCGCGGGCGCGCGCGCACAGGGACCGATCAGTCTCGTGAACTTGCGTTCAACGCGTCTTCTGAGCTATTTTTGATGCAAAAGCGTGTTGGACGCCAATGTCTAGAGCATGCACGGAATATGCAATGTCGTCAGCCTTAGTGTTCGCTCAAAAGAGCGGATTTCTTAAGATTATATTTTGAGGAATAGGTTTTTCCATGTAACGACTTATACTTACCTAAGTTACATACAAAGTTAATGCTGATAACTAGAAAGACATTACAAAGAAATAAGTTTTGTACATTTTGTTAAGTTTTTTGCTACAGAGATTGACTAGTCATTTAAAAGGTAGGTAGATATCCTGAATACATATTTACGAACATCAATAGATACAAAAAATATAATTTTATGTTTAATCTACTTGCCCCAAAATCCGTTGCGTGTGCGACTCGTGTAGAGATAAACCTATTTCGCACAAATAAATCAAATTATTAATGATTTGAGTGAGATGCAGAGAATCTCTAACTTTATAAATGTTTATACAATATATTACAATTTATAAAAAAGTGTATACAATATACAAGAAACATTGGGAGAGCAGTTACTCCTATTACATGCACCTGCGAGTTTCCTATACCAAACCCTGTATGTTATTTCAATTATAGTTATTTCAATAAATTACTCTTACAAATCAATGAACAAATGAAAATGAAAAAAAGTAAAATCGGGGACTGATAAAGCCACTGAATAGATAAAGCAATCGATTTCGAACAGACGAGGTTTTGTAAGTTATTCGATCTTAAATTTAATAATCGTATTTTTTTGTATTTAAAAAGGTTTAGCTTAGTAAAATTTTATCATCCTGTTCGTATTATTGGAAAATATAATTTGTAATGCGCAGTAGAGCTACCTTTAACCGCGGTTTCATATTTCCCGCGCAGACCAACGAGCGATCGATACCACTCGCTCGCTGGCTTTTACGTTCAGAAATCCTTCGTAGCTCCAGTGAAAAAAATTAAGTGTTTTCCTTTTACTAATTTTTCGTGAGGTGAAAGTATCAACTTTTGATGATTCAAAATATCATCAAAGAATTGCGCTTTATCTACCTAATTAATTAGGTAGATAAAGCGCAATTCTTTTAATTAAAAACAAAGTTATCTTGAGCGGTATCATTAACGTGCACCTTCGTTTGCGTTTTTGAACTGATAGTCTGTCTGTATCGATCGTCGTCACACGTTAATGACCGTTCACTCATTCGTTCGTAGTGTTGTTAAGTACTATTTTATACACGTTACTATAGGTAAGTAGAGGGCCATCGTGATGGTGCTGTCTCATTATAATAATAATTATCAGCACGTATAAAGTAGTAGGGTTGTAGAAAGTATAGTCGCAACTATTATTAAACTAGGTTATCATCACATCACATAATGCACTAACAAATAATGGCCTTGCTCGAGTAGTTGTCAGTATAAAAACGTGATAAGATTAGATATTGCGTTATTTTATTTGTGTTCCTTGAGGATTCTTTGCAGCTTATGGATTTAAGGTGCATTATTTGCAGCCTATTTTACTAATAAGTTCGGGTTAAAGATATCCATCGACTACTTCATACAATTTAAATTTTACAATTAAAAAAATAATAATGGCCTGTTTCATCGTCGACCAATAACCAACGATGGAACGTCATTTCGTTGGTTATTGGTCGACGATGAAACAGGCCATTATTATTTTTTTAATTGTAAAATCATACAAAAATTTTATATTTGTTTAAATTGTTTATAAAAACACAATTTAGTAACACAGTGAAATCGGATAATTATTATTAATAGTCTCGTTATTATAATACTGACCACATAACAATACTGACCACATCACTAGCTGAATGAATGAACCAGATTTGTCGTGGTGTGCTACGAATGAATGAAATGAGTGAATTAGAATACTACTCAAAATAACTCACACACACACACGCTTAGCGTTAGTATCTGTTGGGGTTTCGCAAGGGAGGGTCGTGAAAAATGACTGGGGTGGATGAAATACTAAATTATCAACGAAACCCCGACGACGATTTCTACGCGTTGCTGGGATGTGATGAGAATTCAACAGTGAGTTTTACTTTTGTTTATTATGGTTGAGTAACGGAGATTACACAGTTTAACTTAGATGATAGGCTTGATTTCGAAAAACTATATCGATTACTTTGCTCAGTGACCTTAATATTTTCGAGGGCTTTAGAGTTGACCTACATTACTTATATCCTTCATTGTTTTATCATAAGATTCTAGATATAGTTAAACCTGTTTCCTTATGAAACGCTTAGGTGTTTTGGTAAAACCCGTACCATTACCTGTTTGTTTAGCGCACTTAGTGCGTCATTAAGTTGGCGCGTTCTTTGAAAACCAATTAACTTCGTCAAGGAGACTTAGTGGGAACTGATTACTTTTTAATGAAAAATGGACTGATTGTGATGTAAATTAATTTCAGATTGAGCAAATCACCGCCGAGTACAAGGTGCTGGCTTTGCAGCATCATCCCGATAAGAACAACGGCGATAAAGATGCTGAAGCCACGTTCCAGAAATTAAAGGTAGGAACATAAAATACTGGAACGCTTATTTTCCCTCATGAATAACAAAACTAAACTATGACAACAAATATGGCTGGTAGCAATCTTTTCCAAGCAACTCTTTACTCTACATGTGACTCTACAAAGCTTAAAATACTTAACGCATTCGTATTCTATTTAGGAGAAGCAAATTCTTTTGGAGTCGGTGCATGACGTTTAAAATGCTTTGTATCGAACACATTTTATTATTAAATAAAAATAATGAAATACAAACTAGTAATAAAATAGAGAGTAAAACATGTGTTATATTAATTGGTTTGAAAATATAACATGCTGTTTCTTTAGAAGCTCTCTCGCGGGCAGGAATAAGGCTACTATTTAGTTAGAAATACAAATTATTATACGGTGGTATTAACCACCTAATAATAATTAATTATTAATATTACCTATTATTATAATGGGATAGTTTCACAACAGCACAGATACCTATTTAAGCTTGAAAAATAACTGCCTGGATAGCGAACGTCGGTAGGTTCTATTCTCGCCTAAACTATTTGAAAATTCTAAAATTATTCTCACCCGAATCTATCACCTTTTAGTTACACAGCAGAACACAACGCCAGGCTATACGCAGCTAATGTTAGATACTCATTTTATAATAGTCTCTAGATAAAATACTTTTTTAAAAGTTCAAAAGCACGATGTGATGTTAATAGCAAACTACGAAGTAGAAATTCGAGAACTCTACGAAGTTAACAAATAGGTAGAGCAATTAATAAAAAACCAATACTAAAAGTGCATTATTAAGCTAGACTGTTAAAGTTAGTATCTAAATGAGCTAACCAGCAATATATCTCTCTAGGAAGCAAAGGAGACTCTCTGCGACCCATCCAAGCGCGCCCTCTACGACAAGTGGCGCGCCAGCGGCATCGCCATGGGCTACAAGCAGTGGCTCGGCATGAAGGAGCACGTCCAGCAATCCATGCACTGGTCCAAGCCCAACACCAAGGATCGCATGCTCGAGGGTGATGCCAAGGCCTCCGGGCCCTCAAGCCTCGGCCCCGCTAACTCCGCCGCCCGCCGCGCGTCCGAAGGCGGCGCTGCTCTCTGGGGACGCTGGGGCGGAGGCAACCAGGAACCACCATCCGAAGTCATCTCCAAATTCCGCAACTATGAAATCTAATCTCAATTATGATGGGGGCGTTACTTTGTTTGTTTTTGTTATTACGACTAAGAGGCCATTTGTGCTCTGACCTCTTAGATCAACTATTGTTTAATCTTACGTGTAAATTTTGATATCGGTGTCGAATATTATAAACAATGTACTTTACTGTCACAATAACATTGTGATATTATACAAACCAGGCTGATAATATCTATTGCCATTAAAATTATTGATGTTTTTAACTCTTAAATTAAGTGATTAATGTTAAGTATGAATAATTAGTTTTAATGCGGCACAATATTCATCAAGTCAGCTCAGAACGTTTGCTCGAATGTAACTCGGTATCTACTTTTTAAATTTTCAGTGTTTGGTGTGAAACTAAGTGTATCATGTATTCCGTTGTTGTTAGCGTAAGTGGACGTCCCGCCCGTGTGAGTAGTGTCCAACACTCGTAGGACCCTAGGCCCCTAGAGTAAGCTGTGCACATTCCTAAAAACTTATGAGTCTGATTGAAACATTTCTGCTGTAGAACAATATGTTAGACTATTTAAGAATCTCTATGATGTTTTGAAGATTATATTTTTGAATCCTATTTTATGAACTATTTATCTTACTATAAGTATTAATTATTTATTTAAATGAGATGGAGGATATAATGGATATTGTTGTGAGATGTATACAGGGTATAGCGAGGCAGGTCTGTTTTTGTTTGTCGTTACCTTGGCCAATCGACTTTCTAATTACTTAATTTACCGACTGTTCCGACATAGGTGTTGTGTTCCCCGACTGTAGTTGCGTAGTATTATAAGATATTATGTGTTAAATGTTTGATCAGTATTTACTTTGGATGTTAAAATATATAACATAAATGTTACATGTAGTGAATTATAAAAAAATAAATGTTTATGTCGATGAGAATCTCTTTGAAACACAATGCCAAATGATTAATCATGATGTTTTTACTTTCGACGTAATTAACCTGTAAAACAATAAAAGTAAATAAAGTATTATTGTTTGATTTAATATCCTTAATTATTTTTACAAAAAAGGTTTTAAAATTGTTAGTCAAAGTCGTCTGTATGACAGAAGTTCTAATTAAAAGTTAGTAAGTAGGTGCCTAACAGAAAAAATGGTGTTTTAGATGTAAGCTGCACAACAAAATACCTACACTTCAAAGAAAAAAGTGAAATAAGTACTTACCTAATTAGTTTTATTAAATAGTTCTTACAAGGTGAATCATACTAAGGCGGTTTTTTTTTAAATGACACACATAAAGTACCCACTCTGGGTCTAGCTCCGCAGTAGGCAAACCTTGTTTATTGGGTCTGTTGTAGGAAGCGGCTTACCTTGATTGATTAAGATCAACGCGGAATAGAATAAGCTAACGATTGTAACCAGTTGTTTCATATACTGTGTAGTAATGTTCTATCTAAAGAATAATTGTAGATTCGAAGTTCAATCAAAAGTTAAGCTGTATGTAGGCAAGTATTAAAATAAAATTTAAAGATTTGACGAATTTAAAGAGATGATGCAGTGCTTATCGCAACTACGAATTCAGGTAAAAGCTCATGTTGCATATTACTTGCAAAATATTAATAGTTAAGTATTTCATGAGAGAGCAGAACTAGCTTGAACTAAATAATTCCATCTCTTTGACAATAGATCTGGCAATCTAGAGAGCTGGGCCCCTATTTTTGATTCATTCGCTTCAAGATGGCGAGTGATTTTCGTTCGACGTAGTGTCAAAAGTCATAGAAAAAAAATTGTTTTCGAACAAAAACACTCGCCATATCCAAGCGAGTGATTCAAAAATAGGGGCCCTGGAGGCCGATCCTCGCATGATCGAACTTCGTTTCGTGTGGTAATTCTATTACGAGTATCACTGTTTTACCGAAAAAAATCAACTAATATATTCACGTGAAAAAAATACCGCAAGAAAGAAATCAAAATGCTTAGAAATCGTGACCCGGATAAAGCAATAACTGTATAATTTTCTTTGAGAAAGAAAATTCGATCGGTGAAATTTTTTCATATACGAAATGGACGAGAATTGGCCTCCAGGTGGCCTGTAAGGATAATAGCGACAATATTGCAGATGGATCGAGTTGTCAAAATACAACCTACCTACTTCAATAAGTATTTCTCCTAGAGTTTAAGAATAGCAAGGCTTCTTGTATTAACGAAACGTCTCTTAAATAAACCTCACGTACTTTTATAGCACTCATGGATGTAAAAGGTGGGGACCTTGCTTGACCACAAGAAAAATAGGGAGAGACTGAAAGCTTTTGACGTGGTGCTGGAAGAGGATAGAGCGAATCAGCTGGAAGGAGAAAAAAATGAGTGAAGGAGTCTTGAGCATGGTAAAGGAAAAGAGAAAACGAATAAAAAAATTGAAAGTAGAATATAGCGAATGATGGGACACTTGAAACGACACGACAACTTCATCAGAACCATTATAGTGGTAAAAATAGAAGGTAGAAGTCTAAGACCGAAAATAAGCATCAAATAAAACAAAAGTTTAATGTCGCGTCGTATCAAGAGGTCGAGAGAATGGCGGAAAAGCGTAAATAATGGTTAAAACTCCACTAAGAGCCTAGCTGTTAAACTTGATGATGATGACTTACCTGCTTGCTTCTGCTGATTATTATCACACGAATTCGTATACCTTATGGAGAACAATGTTTGGGACACAAATATTGAATACATTTCAAAAGAATTGTTTTGCAAACAAGACGCGTGTCACACATTGCAGAAAAACTGAAAGAATCAACATTTCCAAGCACCAAGCCCGTCCTGTTTAACCATTCCGAGGATTCTTTTGTTGAAAAACAAGATTTCAGCGCGTGCCATACGAATGCAGTTTTCAGAGAAACATTTTAAATGCTGTTCAACATTAAGATTTGTACACAATAGGTTTTTTAATCTTTACCATCAGTAATTAATTTATTACGATTGTGCACTTTATAAACAAAAGGTACCTTTAATTGCACATCTTAGAGCAACTGCATTCACAAATAGGTATACAGAATATGTACAATTTAAGCTTTTGCTAAAATCCCGCACGATCTCATCCAGGCAACCTTTAGGCAGCTAAGGAAATGATAATACTCGTAGTCACCTTGAAAATGGTTTTGTTTTAATATCACCTAATATCATCCTGACTATTCAATGTTAATTAAATTAAAAACCAAACTACACAACAAGGAATAGTTACGCGTTGATAAAGTGTAGTAGTTGAGAGTGTTAGTTATCTATGAAATAAAGGATAAGTAATATTAACTCATCACATATTTACAATTGTAATTGTAACAAAAAATATATACTTATAAAGCAAGCATTTGACATTGATAAAGTTAAATGAAAAGTCTCGTTCGATACAGTTAGGTTGACTGTGAGATTTGCAAAATAAACAGAGGTCATCGAGGTCATCATCAAAATTGCACAAAAGAAAGAAACTCGAAACACTTAGGTACGTTGTCTTGTCTGTGGTCTTACATGTATATTGCCGGAGGGATAGCAGATTTCTACATTATTATTGCCTAGAATATCTTTAAATACGATACGTATTGATACGAGAGGATACGTGAAAACACGCAGTGTCTTGAAAGCAATTACAATTTAGAATAAAGTACTCTTAGTGATCTTGGTAGAAAAAACGTAAGAAGCTTATCTGGGTAAATTGATGAATCAATATATGAGCTTATATTCCTTCTTAAATAAACATGGTATGTAGTTAGTACAGTCAGCTTTTCTGGTAAGTTTTGATCGTTAAAATACTTTTAGCGTAGCTGCTAACGATTGAATTCTTATACCAGTTTAAAATACGCTGTCAATTTGCCGTGATCTCTCAAGAACGAGTTATTTATCGTCATTCAGAACTTCTGGCACGGTGGTCACGTCGTTATCTTTATGTAACACATAACAGTTACTATGGAGCGGTCAGCTGTGCGGGGATTCCATTCAGTGGATGTTTACACTCCCGGCTCCGGTTGCATCGTTGTCCACCGACGAGCGACTGCGGCCATCACCAGTTTGCTACCAGCACTGGGACGAGAAAGTGATTAGTGTTCAATATCCAGTGATAAATAATTAATATTTTTTAATAATTAGTACCAATTAAGAGGTTGAGAAACATCAAGATAACTGACAGAATCTGCAGAGTGAATTCGATCTGGAAATGAAGGTACCTGCTTACCTACTTACTTAACATACATTTGAATGTTAGCTTTTGTTTCTAAAAACCATTTAATTGATAGTATTTAAAGTTTTGGATATTCAATTGCTGTTGGCGATAAACTGCAATGGATCAGCGGTCAACCCTGTTAGGCGTTAGCAATCACGTACGTAGTAGGTAGGTATACATGACTAAATTATAAATAAGGTAGAAGAAATAGAATTTGGCTCATTCTTCTTAAATCAAACCCAAGACCTTTGGCTCACAGAATGTAAATTTCTTCCCTAAGCAATTTAGATGTGATGCAGATAGTGGTTCTTAAGAGTTTACCTATCAGCAATTAATATAAGTAACCTTTTCTCAGTCAACATAATAAACAGATTTAGGAGCAAGTTCGTGCAAACTTCTTCGGTTGATTGAGAGAGAACCTACTATCTGTACTTCGTCTTCTTACTTCTTCTTTTCTTTTACATTTTGTGTAATAATGTCCTTGGGGCGTATTGCGATCTTGCTTCAATCCGTTCAAGTTCCAGGCAGTTCAGTTTCCACTCAACTAGTTCAGTCGCCAAATTGACCATTGGTCGCCATTTTTTTTTGTATTTCTATTTCACTCGTCGTGTAGTGCTGCATTGCTGTCCCACGCTGATCTGCCAAATACGAAATCACAATACGAATTTTCTGATATTTTTAAAATCAAAGCTGCTTAACTGTCAAACAAAATAACATCGCAATATGCACCCTTTTCATAAAAAAACAATTATTTCTTAGGTTAGTTAGTATTTACCGGAGCCAGATTACAGAAAGTCCAGTTAGAGCCAATGGCAGGTTTGGATTAAATTGACTCTGGATTAGATATCATCTGTTCTGTTATCATCTTTGATGTTGGTTTAGAATGTTTTTTAACACTCATAGTGTCATATTTGTATTCTTAAAAGATGAAATAAGAAACCAAAAATTGCGCACGGGCGGGACATGAACAGGTTTTTTTTTCTATCTATGATGTTGATAGAGACAGAAAGATGTGTTATCATTTTAACCTGGTGTTAGTTTTACCTGTTAACTCCGGCCTGCGCAAGTGAGCCTTATTAGATACTTAAGGAATTGTTGAAACACAATACTTGAGTGTCAAATTTTGAAAGCCGTCTGGGCTAATCATGAATGGATGATCCACTTCAGACACTCGTATGTAGAGTTGTCTCTATCTATCATCAAGATATTCCCGTCTATTTTAAAGATGGCAATAATCATTATTATCAAATTCATTGAACAACCTTCGATGGTATAGTAATTATTTTGAAATTAACTTAATGACTCTTCAACTCGGAGCTAGAGCCAGTGCAGTGGCTGTACCTATTAGAACTGATATAAAACTAAATACAGAAATCAAAGGATCAGCATAGCTATCCAACGCGGCAACGCAGCCAGCATTATAGCCTCCTTGCCACAAGGAAATGGTTTCGTTTTTGAATAGGGTAGTTTTATTTTCTTATGTTGCATGTCTTAGTTTTATTTTTTTCTTGTTTGTTATTAATAAACTTTAAAATACAGAAATACTTGCCCCACTAATAAGAACTTCTGTAAATACGCGAAAGAACTTTTACTTTTAACACTATGTCCTTTTTGTTTGTGTATGAAGTGTTTTAAATAAATAATAGTGCCACCAGCATCTGAAAACAAAATTAGATCCAACCTTTCCTCACAGGATTTTATCGTAAGCTATGTAGAGCAAGTTATTCCTACATAGCATGTAAGTACTCTAATTATTTGTTTTGAATTACCAACAAAAAATACTGGTATTAAGTAATGGTTGGAAATAAGTACTTAAGTAGAATTTGATAGTTATGCCAAATTAAATTTAAGTAACTACGACCAACACAGCCTCCTTGGTGAATAATAACATCAGAAAATCCACTGTACTTAATTCCTACCACGAACCTACCTACCTAGCTTACGGCTTACGCGGCCCAGTAGTTATCTTCTTCTTCTTATCATCTGCATACATATTTTCTTTATAGAAAAACATAAAACAAAATCCTATTAGTTACACCACTTATAACACGACAAGGGGTGAACCGATTTTCATGATTTTAACTTTGTTGGATTCGTCGCCGCCCAAATAGGAGAAAAGGGGCTAAACAAATTTACATACTCGTATATGTTACACAGCCGAAGCCGGCAGACGAAGAGCAGGTAAGTGGGTACCTATTAAGACAATAATTTTCTTCTATTAGTTCCTACCTAGATACCACAGATTATTAATAGTGAACCATTCAACCTTTAGCCGTCTGACTCGTCGTAATATGCCTTCTGAAAAGCTCTATAAATAAGTAGGTAAGTACAAATGTTAAAAAGTTCCATCAAGGATCCGATTCGGATTTCAAAATAGAGCTCAAATAGGCTCTATTTTGAATCAATCGCGTCGTTATATGAGTGAATTCGATCGAAAATAAAAAAGTCAACTTAAATAACGCATGTACAAAAGACGATGCGATTATTTCCAAAAAATTGAGCTGAGTAAGTGACTTTTAATATCGCTAACATGTGGATTTTAACAGATTTTCATTCTTCATTGATTGATTAATGTATTAATTTTAATGTAATGTAATTTAATTAATTGTACGACTTTATTGTTCCAAGTTTGCATGCCGCCTGTGGCAAAGCATGAGGTCTAAAATGAAACTCTGTACCTAATAATCACATAAAATTTAACCATGTTTTACGCAAATAAACGATTCTATTGTATTCAATAAAAAAAAACCGGCCAAGTGCGAGTCGGACTCGCGCACTGAGGGTTCCGTTCCACCCTTAACTGAATTCAGGGTCCACTTACTTTCACTTAACTAAAACATCACAATATATTGCGACAGCAAAAATAACTTTGTTTTTCATAGTGTTTGTATGAAAGACAAAGTTATATTTGCGGTTGATAAAAATGTACTATATCTCAAAAACTGCTATTTCAATTTCGCTCAAACCAATTTTCGTTGAAAGTTTATGTTGAGAACTACATTACATATTTTTTTCAAAATTTTCACTTCCTTAGTTCAAAAGTTAGATGGGGGGGGGGACGCCCATTTTGCCACTTTGGAAGCGTCTATATCTCAAACGTTAGACTTTTAGAAAAAATGGTTTTAGAAACCTCAATGTCATTTTGAAAGACCTATCAATAGACACCCCACACGTATAGGTTGGAGTAAAAAAAATTTTTTTGGTTTTGGTTTCATGTATGGGAGCCCCCCTATTATATCATTTTTTCAAATTTTTTGTACCTGGATCGGAAAGCGGTAAAAAGGATACACCTACCTACCAAGTTTCAGCGGTGTGATGCAAATAGTTTCAGAATAAAGTAGCTGTGACATACGGACGGACACACAGACAGGCAGACAGACAGACAGACTTGACGAAACTATAAGGGTTCCGTTTTTTGCCATTCGGCTACGGAACCCTTAAAACACGCTGACGTAAATGATTCAAAAATAGAGTCCCTAGTCGAAAGGTCTTAAGCTATAAGACTACGCAGACAATGGAAAATACGTAGCACTGTATTTCTGTTACAAGATTCTTTAGGTACAGGTTGTTTCAGGAACTAAACTTATTAACTTTTATTTTACGAGTAAATACACAGAATTGACACTGAAGCCTACAAACTCGCATTCCCGTGAACTGGCGGCAAAGAGACGCTTTTCCGTGAAAACGGAATGCATTGAAGCAACACGAGAAGCCATTTCCAGCAACGACTGACCTTATAACAAAGAGCTATTATTCGAGCGATGTGAAACGCAAAGCCTGGTTAACCCAATGTACAACGCATTATGTAATCAACATTGCTATATCGTCCGTTAATTGTTAAACAATGGTTAAAAAATTACAAATTGTGACCAAATATAAAGTCAATACCAACCTGAAGTCGATGATAACAACTTAATATCAATTTTATTGGCATGCGTATTTTCAGTTTGCACAAATTAACATAACAGTTGCACAGCTGTTATGATAATTTCGTAAATTGTTCAGAGCTGTGCTATTCCAACTATTGCGTATATACCTACTTACAAAACATCAGTAGATTAATAAATAATTTTAACTCGTCAAGTATGTGTGAACGAGACACAATAGAAATTCCATTATAATGCGACTCCCGGCAGTCGTTTGATACCTGACTGATTAAAATTGCTATGGACGTTAGTAAGTCTTAATACTTCAAGCTGATTTGAAGATGGGAATAAGAGTGTTTCAAAGCAAACACAGTAGTGTGCAATGCTAAGTTTGGTCATGCATGTACTTACTTTGTTTGTTCTGAAGTATTCTAACAAGCTGCACTGCACTATCGAATACACCAGAAAAGAACATGAAGACTTAGGGTAATGTATAAACAACAGGAATGTTATGTACAGTATACGCCTAATTCTATATGTAACGTTTTTGTTGTCTTAAATTGCTCTCCTCACAACGTTCCGAAGAATTGATAACACTGAAGACAGTCGAAGCACAAGTTGAAGATTCGACCCAGAAGATTGCAGCAATTAATAATACCTAAGTATAAAAGGTCAAATCGTTTTAAGTGATAATATTTTAACAGTGTCTTTGTATACATCATAGAAATAGGATACAATCATCATTATTTTTTTGGAAATCGAAATCGAGATTTTCATTTTTATTATATTCCTCAACGAAGACAATATCATTATTTAAAACAACACCCTAACAATTTCAAAAGTTTACTACGTCATCGGCTTCGCCTCTCTCAATTCAATGCCCAAACCTTCTTTTTCTCTAATATTAACCATAATTAATAAAAAAATAATATCTGAAAAAAAATATTATCACTCTCTAATTTTGTCAAAAACTAGCGGGCAAAACCCAAAAGTGATCTCTACAAAATTTATCAATTTATTGTGCTGAATCGGCCGTTTAAATATGATCACATAAAACGAGGTGACCTTATTTATATATAATAAAATTTAGTGTTAAGATACAAATTATAGTGTCCGAAGTAAGCCTTAAGTAATAGAGTAAAGTAGACCATAACTCTAGTGACTCTAACACACACACACAATTCACAGAAATGCTCTACAAGTCTACATGTCTTTGATTTCAGCCAAAAAACGTCCGCCATTTTTCCTTTTCTACTTACCGACTCAAAGATCTTACGAATGGTAAGTACAATTAAGAAGGGTCAAGTTCGTTCGGGGAAATCATATACATAACTAGCGGCCCGCCCGCGACTTCGTACGCGCGTTTTAGTTTAACTCCGTTCCCATAGATCGTAGCGAAAAATTATAAGCCTATACCTATACGCATTAAACTACTTCTAAAGCTTTCCCTGATAAATTAGCTATCTATCATATTCTATACCCTTACCAATAGTTCCTGTGATTAGCGCCTTTAAACAAAAAAACGAAAACATCCAGTTTTTAAATATATACATAGAAATGCGTACAAATAAATGTTATATTCGACGACGCGTTTGGTGTATTGGTTAGCGCTCCTGACTATTACGCTGGCCGTCGAGGGTTCGAATCCCGCAAGGGGCAAATGTTTGTGTGATGAGCACGGACATTTGTACCTAAATCATGGATGTTATATGTATTTAAGTATTTATGGGAGACGCACCCGTCATAATCGTTGTCTGGTACTTCGTAACACAAGGAAGATAATTCCTTACCACGAAACCAGACCATTGGTGTGGTGTCTGGCGCATATTTATTTATTTATTATATTTTATGTACACTCAACACGTAGCCCGGTCTTTAATGGTCAAACTTACACGGGGATATTATCTTTTTATTTTACAACGAAATAGAAATACTTCCTGCGCCCATTCGTTAATCGTACATAAATTTCTTTCGGGTACTAATAAGACCAGGCTACTCTCGGCGCTAACACAGCATCATGCCACATACAGGCTGTGGGAGAAGCGAATTCTCTCAAGTCTTCTCCCGCTACCTTTTAAGAGTTTGAACTTTAGCTTTATTTACGGTTATAGCGAATACTCTACTTTCTTGAATTCAAATCGTAAATTCAATGGGACAATTCTATGTAAAGATCTACGCCATCATCATCATCAACACCCAAAAGCCGTCCACTGCTAAACATCGGCCCCCCACGAAAAGTTGCAGATTGGACACCCTTCGACCACAGGAGCAGCGTAGAATGTCCACCAACAATATGAACAAACGATCTGCAATCTACACTGGACACATACCGCTTGATACCTACCCTTTTTGAACACAAAACAATATTATTTACTATTCTAAGGAATAAAATCTCTTCTAGAGAGCAACATCAATAACAAACATGTGTCAAAACATTCTGTCTCAGATATGTCAAATGATTGTCAAAAATGAAATAAAAAATATTTCAATCGTAAGCACCAAGAAGTATTGATATTAATTTCGAGCAAATCATCCCCAAAATAGCTTTCTACCCCTTTTTAACCCCGTTACAAGATAAATTTAAATAAAAATTGATACACATTTTTCGTTATTATTTTTAAAGAATGTTTATGCAAAAATTTGAAGTAGATCGGACCAAGGAATCACATTTTCCCATACAAACTTTGCACCCCTTTTTCAACCCCTTAGGGGTGAAATTTCGTAAAATCCGTTCTTATCGGATCCCTACGTCATACAAAGAACACACCTTCCAAGTTTCAGGTCTCTACGACCAGCGGTTTAGGCTGTGCGTTGATCCGTCAGTCAGTCATTCAGGACAAAGCCTTTTATATGTATAGATAATGTGACGGTAACTTAAGATTAAACTGAGGCTCAAATAGAAGGTATACCGGAGATTTGAAATTCTTAGCTCTAATATTAGATTCAGCCAATAGTCTCAGAGCACTTATCGAATTTATCGGGTTCACGTGTATATATGTTACTAGGTGAAAATGCTTTATATAAAAAACATTATTGGTGTCAATTTTATTATCGTTTCTTAAATAATTTACACAAATGTTTCATTAAACCGCTTTAACCTATTCATGTTGGTGGAGCATTTAAAATTATGTAATGTTTATAGAGTAATCTATAATATACAAATGAATCGCAAAATGTGTTGGTAGGCGCTTATCTCAAAAACGCCTGGACCACTTTAGCCATTTTTTTAAAATGTTCCTTGAAATTCAAGGATGGCTTGTACGGCGAGAAAAATTCGAATAATTGCCGGAAAAACCCTAAAATCAGCCCTTTTATTTTTCCCATACAAACGTTTTCTAACTAAATCAACTACTTACTTTATGAGTCAAGGGGAATAATAATTTAGGACGAGGCTGGGGACGAAACGAAGTTCGCTGGGCCCACTAGATTAAAATTAATAAACTTTAACTGCCTTACCACAAATAATTAAACAAGGTTTCGAACACTGTTTAAATATTATATGGCTAGTATAAAATTAACGTCAATCAAGTCAAATGACATAAGGGTGACATACATTTTATTTTAGCCGCATAACATTTAAACAGTTGTTTAAACCTTGTTTATTTAATTGTGGTAAGGTCGTAAGTTTTCACAAATTCACTAAACACACACTCATTCACTGGGTACGGTTGAGGTTCGCGTAAGGAAGTAAGGATTGGTGGTGGTAAGGACCACCATAAGAAAATCGCTAGCACCTCGCGTCATCTTCTGTTTGTAGTGTCGCCCGTAATTTTTGTGTCGTGTGTGCAAGCTATTTTCGTTGAAAAGTGATACGGCACGGGAGACCTCGATATTACATATGAGTATATTAAATAAATGAGTTCCGGTAATTTATCTGAGCGCCTTGCGCACTGGTTTATGAATTTTCCCCAGTACGCATTCATCTTGGTACTCGAGGTTGCAGGGCCGTAAGAACTCCTGTCCGCCGATGTGGAGCCATTTGTTGGACACTGCAAGCATCAAGCAAATAAGGGTGATGAGAAAAAATCACAATATTTTAATACAGTAGATTCATATCCATAGATTTGGGGCTGCTTCCAAGAACCTTACATTTAGACAGACTGTGGAACTATCCAGTACTTAGCTTATTCTTAAAAAAAAAACATAAATTCTATTCAATAAATCTACATAAATATAATTAAATCGATATTTAGCTAAAGATATGTTATTTATTCTCATTGAGAAGAAGATTACGTATCGCCTTTCTCGGTCTCAGGAGAACAGTCTTCTTTCTCGTCGTTGGAAACTGTAATAGGGCTCATATACAGACAACAGCATATTATCGACCCCTTTTTAAAACCTTTGCCTAACCACTATCGCAAGCAATCACCGACATAAGGCGGACTTCCGAGCAATGCGGTTTACTTGTTGCTTGACGCATGTGGAAGTACTTACTTAATAGTACCTACGAGTTATTTTAGTAGAAAACAGTCGTAACAGGGCATAAAAAACAAGCAATTTTATCAACGCTGTCGTTTCTAATTCAATTCAAATCATAGCTTAAATTCAAAATATTCAGTCATGTTGATTTGACTGTTGACATGTTGATGAGACTCCGAGTCTCAAAGCTACGGCTGTGCTTGATAGGCCGCATTTTTCGGAAATCTACCTGTACTAAACTCACCCCACTTGGAGCCGCGCAGCACGGGACAGGCTGCGTGGCGCGTTGCCAGGTCGCCTTCCCCCGAAGGATGCAGGTTGTACCAAAACGCCGCAGCCCCCTTTATGGGGAACAGACTCAGCCCCAACTTTGTGAACACTGTTGCACCACCTTGAGCAACATCGGACATCTGTCAATTCAAATTCGTTGGGTTATCCACAAGCAAATTGAAGTCTTGAAAGAGCTGACGTGTTTATTCGTTAAATAACTTACATAAAACAACACTGTCCCAATACGATTTCCGTTGTTTTGGTAATTGAGCTGATTTTCATGTTTCTGTAAGCAAACAATAAGATGTTTATTTAAATTTATTTATTTCTCCTAAAATCATAATTGAGAAATTCTTGTAAGTATATATCCTGGATCTCGGAAATGGCTACAACAATTTTTATAAAAGAAGTTTTGGATGGTAAAAATCGAGAATTTTATTGTTTATTTTTAAATAATCATGTTATCACCGTATTTGTACGCACTGAAATAGGGCTAAAATGTCATTAGACTACAAAGGATAATTTCGCCACCAGCAACAGCAACATCGTGGCGGTAGCTCAGAGGCTAAGCTAAGTGGTCCCGGAACGCGGACATCCGGGTTCGAATCTTAGTACAACTGAATATTTTTTTAATTAAGTAGATTTTTGGTTTCATCAGTGTTTTGAGCTTTTTTTCTCGTTTTTCTTCAACAATATACACATCGAAGCCTGGTCTTCCAGATATTAAGTAAATACTAATGTAAGTAAGATGATTACTCTGGAGAAATCAAAGTGTGGTTCGTAGTGTCCACCGATGCCGTAGTTGACCACTTGCAGGTCCTCAGCAGTGGCCACGTTGAGCCCGGTCATGTCTTCGACGCGCCTGGATACGCGCCTTATCACTTGCGACTCCTCATCCAACAGCCACGCTGACTTGCTGATCCGGTAATTTACGGGGATTAGCTCCCCAGTCATAGCGTCCTGGACCTTCGCACGCCCGAACTGTAAGTGAGAAAACACATTATAGTTAGCTATTTTTTTAATTAAGGGCAGTTGATTTTGCAGTTTTGTGACAACGGCAGAAGTTACGTTTCAGGAGCGTTAAAATTACGTACGCGAGGTAATGATAACGCGCGGTTATGTAAACTAGGACCGTTTATTTACATCATCATCATTATCGGCATTTATCAGCCAGACGTCCACTACTGAACGTAGTCCTCCTCCCACGGCGACTGATCACAAGTGATCTGCATCCAGAGTGATCCCGCGTTCTTAACAAATGGACGTCTTACGCTTCGTCTTTGGTAAGTGTCTCCTATCTAGAACTTTTCTGCCTAACGCCCGCGGGCGTCCGTTCTTCGCGCTATGTGCCCTGCCCATTGCAACTTAAGCCTACTGATTCTCGAGGCTATGTTTACATGTATACTTAATGTAATAATTTAGAATCGCAAGCCACCATCTGAATTAAGCATAAAGCTACGGACACGATATCAGCAGACGCGGGGATAACTATTGTAGGTGTTACATATTTGATGAACTCAAATCAGGAATAATCTGACTTACCCTCGGTTGGGCAGCTTCCTTAATAAATTTAATTTCAGAGTCGCTAATGACGTCGTGGAAGATGACAATGTCGGGTTGTAGGTACACATACTCCACCTTGATTGGTGCTAGTCTCAAGAAGGGGTGATTTTTTGTCTGGTATAGGCAGTGCAATCTGAAACAAAAAACATACCATTGTCGAGCTATATACCGCTCATTTCTAACTAAGGCAAGCCATGGTAATAAACGGTAGGTATAAATTAGTAGCTCTAATGGTCAAGCACAATGGAGAAGAGAGGAGATTCGTGTGAGGCGTATGGACTTTTGGCTCACTTCTCGGTCATCCATTTTAAAAATGTTCGAAAGTAGTCATCAATCAAACCTTGTAAAATCGATTCCTTGCATTATTTTACAAATAAAATACTCTATAATAAAATCTCCTAAACCGTCACGTTTAGCCATATTACATGTACTTCAAACGGGCTGCAAAGGACGCTCGAATTTAAGCTTTACATGTTTAACAAAACATGTAATTTTACGACGTTTTACCAAAGTATATTGTCGATTTATATTGATGTGATCAATTGTTTTTTGTAATCGTAAAAATGCAAAAACCAGGTGAGCCTCGCTCCATAGTAAAAAATCCAAATCCCTTTGCAATATTATGTGTATTTAATACACATGTACCTATAACAATAACTGTTATATATCAAGATCTAATAAATAGTTACCGTTTAGCAAGTGCTGGAGGAACCTCCATTTCCCCGCGACAAAGAACCTCATAGTCCTTAATTTCGTGCTCGTACTCCAGCCGTAATTCATCCTTCAGAGGTGGTTTTGTCGTTTCATCATCTATTTCCTATACATACAGTAAAGTAAAGTATACACAAAAATTTGACAGTTTTTTTTTATAATTTAAATAAATTCATTTTTTTATTCAGACATCAGTCCATACATTTGATAATTAAAAAAAAAGAAAATACAGGCAGCAATTGACACATATTACACCACAGACCAAATAAAAATGTACACTTCTACAAGACATGCAGCCGAACCCACTGCCTCATTTAGGGACAATCAACACGCCCAGCTACAACGCGCAGGATGCTGTTGGAACTCTTACGGACTCAGCTCAGCATCGAGGCTGCTCTCTTCCGAAGAATGGCATGAAAGCCGTCGTCGGGTTCGGTTTCGTCGGGTATTTTCGCCGAAGCCCATACTGATCTTCGGCGAAAATACCCGACGAAATGCAGTACCGTGGCAGCCCCAACAGCACCCTGAATGCGTTGTTGTATTGCATACGCAATGCGTTGATGGTATTCTGCGACTCTGCGGCGTGTAGCTGACCCACAGGCTGCACGTGTCAAATTACTGACAAAATGCTTTAAAAATATCACATTAACGGGATCCGTACAGCGTGAGAACCTGCGGACAAGCATATTGCATCTTACCGCCAACGCCCTGCGCTCCCATTCCCTCCGTCCTTTTTATGGCGATTAAAAAACTTTTCAAATGAATAAGTACGTGAGTCTGAGGGTTAACAAACGTTAGCTATGCCTAAAAGTGCAACAGCATCATGTTACCAGAGTAGGTTTTTTTATAGGTCTCATTGTTTGTTTGTTTTTTTTTTCTTCTGACCGGCTTGTGAATTTGTGAACAGGCTCGAACCGCAAAACACGCTACACTTTTTATTTCAGCCAGCGCTAACGTACCGATGACAGCACGTCAAGGTAAACACTGCGGTATCTTATGCAGTTGTAATAAGGGCTAGTTTGCAACAAGTGGGTAGCCCGATGCGCTGGCAACTGTAGACTACATTCTGTATGCGTATAGGTTACCCAGTTGTTCCTACTGTTCCGTAAAAGACACACCTTAGTTATTAGAAACGACTTGTAGTTATATCAAGGAGCTGACTTTTTATCAGTTTTACATGTTTGCATTTAAAATTAATTAGTAAAAAAATATACTTTTCTATGTTCTTAATAAATTTATCAACCCATTTATTACAAAATTGAACTTTGAAAAAATCTTTTACTAATTTAATAACAAATTTTAAACAAACAAGTTTTGTTCATGTTTGGCACATAGTACCTTATGTATCTAAGACAGAATTTTTCCGGAACATCTGGGTTGTAGGGACCTTTGGGCATAAAAAATGCTAGCATATTTTAACCAATTTAAAAAATACAAACTAAGAGGACCACATGGAAATTATCGTAGGTGTAATATGTAACAAAATGACTCGTAGTCTTTTTAGTCTGGGTACACGTGACCTGAAATTGTATTTATTAACTCACCCCGCCCAGTTGACTAATTAGTTCTTTAGCCTCCTGCTCGGCGATTGCTTTTTGGTACAGTATGACGTTACCCGCCGCGAGGGGATGCTTTGGATTCATTTTCAGTGCCTCCTTTGCTAGCTCTAAAGCGATTTTAAGATTACCTATGAAGATGGATTTAAAAAAATTAATAGTCTAAAAAACACGCTTTTTGCCAGCAAATCCTTTCATTTAATACCCATATCATGGGGGTGCATTACAAATAGCCAATCCGCCATCTTGGATGACCGCCATGTTGGGTATAAGTCACAATTTTTTTTCGTATTCCTGACAGCAAACCCTTTCATTTAATACCCTTAACACAGAATATATATCATGGATGGAGGCATATCAGGACCGTTACCATGAGTTTACGTCGGTTTTACTCGCTAGCGACGACGTAACTTTTTGTATGGTAAAATTTAGATCTGCAAGTGACCGCTGTGCAATTTTCCATAGACTTTTTTACGTAGTCGCTACTCGCTAGCGAGTAAAACCGTCGTACACTCATGGTAACGGTATGTAGGTACAGATAGCCTATCCGCCATCTTGGGAAGGCCGCCATATTGGATTTGTAAACACGTTTCTTAGCTAGTCGAGCTTTATGGCCCATTTTCACGAGGCCAGTAGCATTGGCGCCAGCAAATTCGAAACCGTTCTATTTCATTGGATTGGCTTCGTCCACTGGCTTGGGACAACCCAAGCCTTGGCCTGGCTCTATTTTCACGAAGCCAATATTGGCCTGGCTTATTGGATTGTCTCGTCTACTGGCCTCGTGTAAATGGGCAATTAGAGTCATGCATTGTCATCTGAACTCAGAGCGTGTGCAACATTTCATCCAAATCGAAGACGGGGAAGTGGGTCAAATTAAGATTCAAAGATTTTCTTACATACATATTTACAACAAGGGAAATTATTACTCGTAAAAGCGTGTTAAAAAGAACTTTAGCCGGTTTGCAGTAAAAAAAACAGTAGAAAGCAAAGACGCAGATATTAAATTTCTACAAATTGTTTTTCCCTGAAACTGCCATGCTCATGATTCTCATCATATTTCATGTTTTTATATTAATAGGTATTAATAATGTACTTAAGAGGTGAAAGTGTGTCGGGTATTCCGACATTTCAAACTACAACCGTTAGTAGGTAAGCTGTAGCATTAACTAATTACTAGTGTATGGAACTGACATCACGAATTCACGAACTGTGCTCCATGAATTGATGAAACGGTCATCAACTCGTAGTACAAAATCAAAATTCGAAATTCAAATTTTCAAAGAAAACGTCACAATCTTGTCGTCGTTTTTGCGACACCTTTTTGCTTGGCATAGCTTCTCTATATTATGTAGAGTAACAACTCAATTGTTTCTATATTATTTAATATTTTTATTAATATGTACGTATATCTGTAAGACCTAATTGCCCGATCGTACCAGTTTATTTACCCTTTTTATTATGGGGTCTTTATTCACTTGAACAAATACGCCTTGTTCATTAATTATTACCATAATAATAGAAATATGATGAAATAAAGCTTATATTACGGTGACGTTGGAAGTTTAGCACTTGATAAAACATTTATTGTCAGTTTAAAGTCGACTTTGGTACGGGCAGAATGTGATGCAGTTATTTAACTTTTATGACATAATTTATTACCAATTTAATACATTAATAATGTTAGTTAGCATCATAAATCCAGAAGACTATGAAACTTAAAATCTTGACATACAAAATAGGGTATCTTCCCTAGTTAGCGCCTTTGTTCTAATGTCCCTAAAATATTGCTTCACTTCATTCTTTTTGTTCTATTCAAGTATGATTCAGTCTCAGAATGACAGTCTCATTTATCTTATTCACTTACCGAGGTAATAATGCGTCGCACCAATATATTGTACTATGTCAGTCTCAGTGAAATGATGGGGACCGCTCTCCTTCTGGTACTTTTTCCGGGCCTCCACCAGCCAGGGTAGAGCGTCTTTATAGGCATCGTCGTTGAAAAGAGTTATTCCAAGCTCGTAGCAATCTTCGGATGACATTGGAGTACTGTAAAAGGTCATTTATTAAATCATAATAAAAGTTTCAGATCTACTTCAGTATCTACTTACTTATTGCAATAGAAGGTAGATACTAATAACACTCGTCAACTTAAATTTTCTTACCTGTATGCGACTCCGTTCAGGACACCTTCTGACAACTCGTGTAAGTCTAGGTTATAGGTTTCTTGTAACCTCATCAGTGCCTGAGCTGCGCCTGTTAGGTCTTCATAACTAGGATACTTCATATCTCTATGGTTTAATGTAATATTCTGTACATTAACTGCAAGATACATTAACGTTATAACATCAGTCTAAGGGTTTAGTACTACCAACATTGTAGATTTGTAAAAACTAAATTGAAGGAGAAGGCAGTGGCCTATAGGATTTTAAACTTTTGCGTTGCATTGCAATTACTCACTGCTCGACGTTTCGGCTGTAGTGCAACTGACGTGGTCACGAGTCGACTGAATCGCAACTCATAAATTTTTATTCGCGTTAGACCTGACATGTCTAGATAATAGTTATTATAATGTGGCTTAGTTGCAGTACACTTAGCAGGAGTAGCAAAAAGCGCTAAACCTTAAAAACATCTTCTCTCTCGGGGACTACCAGGTGTCGATAGGCTATGTATATATATCTATGTATACATATGTATGTATGTATACACACACTCAGCTACTTACCCGTGCCCATTTGAATGACTTTTTCTATAAAGTCCAAATCTTTAGTCAGTCTTTTAATGAGAGTAAATGCGTTAATAGGATTGCCTAAGTAGTTGGGAACATCTTCCATCGCCTTCTCGTGCTCTGCCATATAAATATTCATACGCCTAAAATGAAAAAGAATAAATAAATAAAAATAAATAAATATGCCCCAGACAACACACCAATTGTCTGGTTTCGTGGTAAGGAATTTTCTTCCTTGTGTTACCAAGTACCAGACAACGATTAGGACGGGGGCGTCTCCCATAAAAACTTAAATACATATAACATCCATGACAAAGGAACAAATGTTCGTGCTCATCACACAAACATTTGCCCCCTTTGAATGAAGTAGTTTTGAGATCAAAATAGTGCTAAGGTGTTTGAATTACATACCACTACTACACAAATATCTGCCCTTTTTACCTCGATAAAAGTGTAAAGCGAAGTATACAAGAGCTTTCTGAATCATTAAAAGTAAGTACCTACTACATATTTTACACGAGTAGTAGGTCGGTGACAAGTCTATTATGTTCACCTATTTGTGTACGTGGATGATTGGATGTGTGTTCGTCCTTTTACACTCGCTTACTTTTTTAATTTCACACACGTTAAAATAACATACTTTTAAGCTTTCATTTTTTTCACTTTTGACTTTAATACGTACTTTTTCAAGGTGTTCAGTCGGTCTTCTTCTGACTGGATGTAAAAATTGACGTCATCTATTATTCTTTGGTGAGTTTCTAACAGACCTTCCACGTCTGATATCGCAGTAAACACTTCAGCGTGGACTAGCACCGTATAGTAGAGACTTAAAACGAATATAACTAAACATTCACAATTTTTTCTGTTAATCATTTTGAATCAATCTTCTTTTATTCTGAAACAATAAAAATAATTATTTATCCTGTCGTTGTCATAACAGGGTGTTAAAAAAAACGATCTATAGAATGTTAAAAGGAACACGGGTAAATTTTAACGACCTAAGTAGGCTTTGATTACAGCACACATATCGAAAATAATGCCTACTGCATTTTTACATTCTATAGTCATTAAATATTACATTAGCTATTTTTTCATAAAACCTTTCACGATTCCACTTTATTACGTTTGTGGCAAAATTTATAATAACTTAGAAGACTTACAATTTTGTAGTCCTTTCATAAAAATTAAGATTAGTCTTGTATAAAAAAAAATATTTTTACTTACCAAATAAAGAAACATACGTGTGGAGTCACGGAGTGGCAGCAAGTGGTTGTATCAAGTGATGAATACGTCAATGCGAGGAAGAACAAATATTTTAATCATATTACATTTGCAATATTTATATTACATTTTTATTTAGACAAGTGCTTTCGTCACCTTTAGTTCTTTACATTTGCATTGTTAAAAAGATAATTGCGTAAGGTGAGTCCATAAGATAGATACCACGGTTTTTTAACTTACTTAAAAAAATAGGTTCTCAGCTTGACCTGTATGTAGATATTAAGATCTGCAATTATCTCGCGTTTGGCTCAACTGATTTAGTAACAACTTATTTTAGTTCGATCATTAACAAATTTTTTTTACCGACGTCAAATTGCATATCCCGGTAAGATACTATTATTGCTTAATGAATGTGGGGTAAAAAATACGTTTTTAGGCATCCTTTTGAACTCTTAAAATTACATGTGGCCATTATGGACGTTTCTTACCGACTTTTTAAAAAGGAGGTTATCGATGCGACATGTCGGTGATATCATTGGAATATTTGATGTATGTTGATCTATTAAGGCTTCCATACACGTGTGAAAATTGATTCTTTTGACACGATGATTCTTTTTAGTTCAATCAGGTAATTCTTCGATTGAAACAAATAATTAGGGTACAGTGTAAGTATCTTTAAAATCGGTTTACTTGTTTTTGAAATATCATGAGAATAAAATAACCGTCATCAAAAATCTGTCAAAAAACTGATCTATTCCACTCTAATCCCAGAAACTAATACCAACGGTATTTGATTACACTCATAAAAAATCGTCCTATTCAAAACGAATAAGTACCAATTTCTTAAAAAAAAACTATATTCTAAACTCGATTGAAAACCTTGAATATCAAACTACAACGCTCGTAGGTACTTTATTTTACACCCTGTATTTTATCAACCCCTATTTAAAGGTAATGAAGTATGGAACACTTACCTCACTGAACAATAATAACCAATTTTTCACTTTGTGTCTTTGCTTGGCTTTGTAATGGCTTGTCTATATGAAATACTCTTTATTGTTATTGACATAAGATTTAATTTATGTTATTGCACTTATACAATAGTCGGCATTTTGCATCTGTGGTCAAATGAATCAAAGGAATGACAAAGTAATGTCGTTAGAATCATTATTATAGTGACTGTAAACAAAGCATTTATAAATCAAACGATTGTATAACACATAGCACTGAATAGGCATGGCTTTGAAGAATAGTTTCTTTTGTTGTATGTAATATAAGTAAATAATGTACTATCACAATTTCATATTAAGAAGCATAAGGCGATATTGCTAACTTTTTGTAGCCCTGCGCGCGCACTCAATACAATGAATGACGCATTCAGGATGCTGATAGGGCTGGTTAATGGGGCGATTCGCACCACGAGGTTTTCGGACTGCGGGGCGTATTTATTTATTTACTTTGGATGTAGAATTGTATACATATCTATGGTGTGTTTACAGTTAATTAACAATTCCTGTTGGCTGATGATGTCATTAAAATTGTTGTTTTTTTCAGGTTTAGCTGTTGCCCGGTGATTTTGGATACTTATAGAATGCACAGGAATTCCTATTCAATAGTATTATTGAACAGATGTTACCTACCTATCCTATACCTTTGACCCTTTGTACACAAACTCTTAAAAAAACTAAAGGATAGATTTATTCGTGAAAAAAATCCACGCTTAAAACGTGCTACTTCTATGCAAAACAATAGCAGCCTGGACCATTATTTGGAGATGGCCGGAAATCTGCGAGTATCCTGATATTCCAAGCGGCAAGGTTTCAGTAGCTCCTGCCCCAACTGGTGAACCCACTTGGTGGAGACTGAAAGCAAAATAGTCCAACATTAGTCCTAATTAAATCCAGGCAAGGTTCTATCGCTCACGCCAGACGGCAGCACGTTGAGCCAGAATTGTAAACTGTCGATAGATTGTGAACCTTATAGTATTGCTACAATTCAACGCATTATTTTTCGTTAGATTATAATCTATCGAAGTGAAACCATTATATTACAGCTTATCGCGAGGACATTCGCGTTAAATTGTCAACTGTCATAAAGTTGCCCCCTGATTGGTCGGTCGCAGAAGGCCGTTCTGTGACCTTGAAGTTCAACCAATCAGCGCTCAAAGTACATTCCCTCGCATGCCATTTCGTTATAATTCGATAGATTTTAATTTACCGAAAATGTATGCGTTAAATTGTTAACAGTAATTATGTTATGACAATTGATTTATCGTCATTTTACAATATCGCGAGAGAGATTATAATCTAACGGTATTTACAATTTTTACGGTGACATATACATCAACTAATCTGTATTCATTCTCATCCCACTTAGAGAAGCGCAGCATGAGGTAAGCAGCGTGGCGCGTGGCTCTATCGCCACCGCCAGTCCGCAGCAGATCGAGCCAGCCTACCGCAGTACCCTTTTTGGGTACCACCCTGAGGCCCTGAGGTATATACATCAACTAGGCATAGCTATAAGTATTCTCACCCCACTTAGACCCGCGCAGCACTGGGCAGGCGGCGTGGCGAGTGGCTCTATCACCCTCGCCCGTCGGCAGCAGGTTGAGCCAGAACAGCGCAGTACCCTTCCTAGGCACCACCCTGACGCCCAAGGTCGGGAACACTGTCGCGCCACCTTGCTCAACGTCTGACATCTGTTGACGAGGCGACATTTGCTGCATTAGTTTTTAATGTGGTGTTTGTAAATAGCCACTTATTTGCAGATCTAATGGTCTAATCTGCAGAGATAGTTTTTGTTCTGATAGAGGTAAATATAAATAAGTGTCTTTGGAGGGTTATTGTTGGTCTTGATGTCTAGTTAAAGCTTTTACCCAACAAAGAACCGAAAGCATATTTTCATACTCATCGCTTTATTTATAAAGTAAGTCGTCATAAATAAAAGTATGTTTCAGCAACTGCGTGCTTTCTCATAGATACTTATTTAGTGTGATATTTTGAGCCGCAACTTACATAAAACAGCACTGTAGCAATTCTTTCGTCGAAGCCGAAATGATTCTGTAAGAAAATAAATCTTTAAAAAAAGAAGTTCAAGCAATAAGATAGCCATAATTGTACTACTAGCGAATATATATGAGATGCTTTCGATGATTTAATAATTTTGTTTATGGTGTGCAATAAAGTATTTTTATTATTAAATTATAATTAAGAAGACGAGAGGCTACAATCTAAAGTTGAGCCTCTGTATGTATCCATATTGTGCAAGTGGCGCAATGGCAACCATAATTTTGTTATCATCTACCTACGCTACCTCTCATAGAGAGTCAGCAGCTAAACGTTAAGCGTCTTAACGTAAAGACGTTGCTGCATATTAGCTACCTGAGGAAAGCCGCGCCAATGGATGGCCAAACTCAGTTAAGATTGATCGCCGTGGTCGGAAACGATCCGGAGGACATTTTGTATGCTGAATCTTTGAGGAAATGGCATGGGTGTTGAAGTCGTAATGCGGCGTGTAGTACTCGCCGGGCCCGTAGTTGGCGACCTGCAGGTCCTCGGCAGTGTCCATGCTGATCGCGGTCATGTCAGCGACGTGCATACCTGTTATATGTAGGTCCATTCGTTTGTCTTGCTAATAGGTACAGTCGCCAGCACATAAGACTATACATTTTTGTAAAAAAATAGTCCTTATTCCAACAGCATAAGATACCGCAGTGTTTAGCTTGACGTGCTGTCGTCCGTATTACCTGATTATTATAAAAATGGACCTGTTACTACAGTACCCACCCACGCTTCATTCTCAGCTATAAGCAGCTGTTGAGATGCTCGCGGGGCACGCATTGTCAGCCGTCCACTTACACGTGTGTTGAAGTCGTAATGCGGCGTGTAGTACCCGCCGGGACCGTAATTAGCGATTTGCAGGTCCTCGGCAGTGTCCATGCTGAGCGCGGTCATGTCGGCGACGCGTCGTGACACGCGCGCCCCCACCACAGACTCGACGTCACGCAGCCACGCTGACTTGCTGATGCGAAGCTTGGAAGCGCTTGGCTCCAATTGGGAGTTATACACCTTGGCGCGCTGGAACTGTGGAGATGGAATACAACATTGTGAGTAGTACAACATTGTAATAGCCTCTCCAAAGAATTTGCATGCAATATGGCAAACAAAGACGCTGCGCTTAAAAACATTAAGGGGTTGAAGTAATTGGTCTACCTTTAGTAAAGATGTTTACTAAATAAGTTATGTCAACACGCTACCGAATGTAGGCTTAGTACTACTAATTAACTTAAAATTAACTCATAGTTTAGAGAATCATAGAATTTATTCAACTTCACCGGCAACCTGAAAAGCAAAATCTCGCTTTCGCAAAGCAGGGCGAAGGGGCGTGTGTACCTACGAGTATATCGTAGTATAACTGTGTTTATTACGCCATTAATTTCGATAACTCACCCGAGCCCTTCCAGTATTTTGTAAAAAATCTATTTCGGCATCACTCATGACATCGTGGAAGACCACTATGTCGGGCTTTAGATACTTGTACTCCACTTTAAACGGTGCTATCTTCAAGAAGGGATCGTTTCTAGTCATGTATTCGCAATGTAAACTGAAATACGACATAGCTTTTGTAACTAATAAAACACGAATAGCCTACAATAGAACATAACATAAAAATAATATCTTTTTATTATAATAATTTTTGAAGCACAATAAAACTCAAATAATTTACCAGTCGAGTAGTAATTTCTTAGTAAATTTGTTAACTTTACAGTATCCGAAGAGATTAGAAAAGAAAAACAACAGTAATTACCTCTTCTCTATTTCAGAAGGAACTTCCAAGTCGCCACGGCAAAGAGGTTCGTATTTCTCCATGTCCATTAAATAATGTATTACTTCATCGGACAACTCCTCTGAATTAGTGTCCTCGACTTTCTACACAGTTAAACCAGATTAATTTAAACAAACGTAAATTATAAAAGAACAAACTCTTAGGTTTCATAAATCATTATCCGAAAGACCCTTGAACATGCTCCGCCAATAACTTCAGTGTTTAGTTGTATGCTGCCTGCATTTAGCAAGACCCTACGACGTGAGGTCATTCGTTCATCTGTATTTCACTTTTTGATGATAACCAAAATTACGTAGAACGATGACATTGGTTCATAGAAAGTCAGTTTGGACATTTGCTTGCAAAATCATTCTTTAGATGAACCAATATCATCATCGTTAAAAAAACAATTGGATCACTCATTTTAGGTACTTGCCCCAGTCAGGTCTTGAATCATCTCTACGACTTCTTGTTCAGCGATTAATTTCGCAACGTGTATTGTGAGGTTGGCCGCGCGTGCATCCTTCGGGTCAATCATTAACTGTTGCTTAGCCAAGTCGAATGCAGTATTTAGATCACCTAAAATGCCAACGGTTTATGCTACTTGGATCATTATAATAAATATTACAAAACTACATACGATACGACTATACGACACACCATATTTTTACGCGTCGTCGCATTTTATAAAACAGGCAGTCAGTTAGACCAATAGAGCCTTTTGGATCCCCAAACCGGGCGTTTGACCAAATATCATATTTTGTTTCCCAATGTCAAATACTAGATTAATACACAGATCTGCGAAATCTTCAAATTTTTCATTTGGTTCGTAAATTAAATAACAATCATATAAGTCTTGTATTTTGCTACGTGTTCTTCTAAATTACCTGTGCTTTGCTTACCGAGGTGTAAATGCGAAGCAGTTATGTACTCTACGATATCAATTTCCCTGAGTTGGTAGAGTTCACTGTGTTTGTTGTACTTTCTCAGAGCCTCAGTCAGCCATGACAATGCGGCCTCGTAGTCTCTTTCGTCGTATAACGTCCTTCCGAGCTCGAAACAGTCATCCACCGTCATTGGACTGCTGAAAGGTTTTCATAAGTTTGTGTTTATTTTAAACTAGCTGCCCCCGCGACTTCGTAATACGTTTCTATTTGTGTCAGCTTAATACCTGCAGAGAACGTCCTTTATAGTACCCTCTGACAACGCTCGAGTATCAAGTTTATAGACTTCCTGCAGCCGCGATATTCCCAGAGCTGCACCTGAGAGGTCTTCCCAATTGGGGTACGTTAAATCCTCGTGGTTCGTCATAATATCCTTTGCGTTGTCTGGGCAAAAAAGTATTGAGACGATTGAGACCGAGCTGAATCATGATTTTAGTTTTTTTATGGCTGAAGATATAAGGAGTACCGCTAGGAACTCAATTTTTCGAAGGTTAAACCTCTCCCTTCTCCCGTCTCAAGGGCTACAGACTGGGATTTTACAAAGTCAAGCAGCCAAAAAAATAGTTCCAAGGGATACCTTCTACACTATTTTTTTTAACGTTCTTTGCTTGGACTATGAAAGGAATTGTAACTGAACTGACCTATGTGCTGTGCAATAAATTTTTCTCTCATGTAACTTCTCTGGCTCACCTGGAGTATTCTGAATATTTTTTCGTATCAAATCTATATCTGTAGTCAGACGTTTTATAAGTGTGAAGGCGGCTATCGGATTACCCAAGTAGTCAGGAATGTCTTCCATTGCTTTTTTGTGCTCTCTTCTATAAAGATGTAAGAGACTACAAAATGAAATTTCACAATGTCTCAGTAATTTACTACATTCTATCTTGTTAAAACTTGTTTCTTACTCTACCATGGACGCAAATATACTTATTTTTTGTATAGTTAGTTATGTAACCTACTATGTAATAAGTGCTAGCTACTACGTACTTTTTCAACGTTAAAAGACGTTTTCTTTCTAAATCGATGTACTCTTTGACATCATTTATAATCCTCTGCTGAGTCAATAGTAAGGGTTCCATGTCTGATGTTGCGCTAAATACTTCTGGTTGTGTCCATTGGCAATGAATCACAACCAATAGCAATTGCATTGAACAATCATACATTATTTTAAAAGACGTTACGACATCTATCTGAAAGGAATATCATATTTTTATCATTTAAATATCGATAATCCTGTCTTAACGGAACACTTTGATTAAATTAATGAAAGGGTAAAATAACTTACATAATTGTTAGCTCTCAGTTCTCACACCTTTTAATGTTGATTTTACGAAAACACGAATAACTTCTTATTATTTTCACTCAAGAAAAATGTTAAGCAAAGTTAACTAAATTGATTTTACAATAAAGCAGCATAACAATTGAAATTGAAATCGAAGTTATGCACGGATTGGTTTTGGAAGCAAATCTGATCGGATTTCTTGTTTCAGGTAGATATGTCCCAGTAAGACGCGGCAAAATTCTGCAAGAACAGAAGACCTAGGATCTCCGCTTTTACAGAATACTTACGGCCTGTTACACAATTATTTTTTGTTAGCGTTATCGATCTAAATATTATACCTTTATCATAGCAGCATAATATGTACCTAACCCTTAACACATTCCATCTTTGCCAATATTCTAGACACCTAGTTTGGTTTTCAGAGCGCCTTTTACTAACGAATTAGTTCCTACCAATTCGATTGTAAACTACTTGTGTTTTGGTCTTACTGAAATAAACGTGTTAGGTAATAATATAATACTGGTTTTATTTCATGTTTTCCTATTAGCTAAAGATTATGAACAACTCATTACAACCATTATCATAGTATCTTAAAAGGTAGCTTAAAACTAAACAATGGCGAACTATTTATAGTTTTAACTGAAGGCTTTGGTGACTGTATTCGGGATATTTTGTATGTAATTCAAGTCGCAAGGCTTCAGGAACTCTTGACCGGCTTCGTGGATCCATTTGGTTGCAACTGTAAGCATATTTGTGTATAACATGAGCAACTTATGTATGTGTTGATTAGTCAGCAATTTTCTTTTTTTTATTATATCAATTCAAGCGCATTACTCGCCGGTTGCTAAGCGTAGCGTTTTAACTCTACCGTAGCCTACCAAAACGCACGGTAGCCTACCGGTAGGATACGGAATACTACGGCATACTAGGTAGCTTTCGTAGATAACGTTTATTATATAAAGGAGACGTTCGTATCTTGCCCCAGAGTCGTTTTATGTTTGAGTAAAGAAAATCATTAAGAGACTTGACTATATCATTTTGCAAAAAATATATTGAATTTTTAATACTATATTGTTAATTTACTTTGCTTTTATCTAGCGGCATATAAATCTACAAAATAAATAGGACAACGATTGAATACAATTTCCTGTCCCCAACAATTGTTGTGTTTGGCAGAAAATAGCGGTTTCGAGCACTTATAAGCAAACTGACGACCGCTTAACGAAATGGCATATTGTATCATACTGTGTCATAGAACTGGCAGTTAGTTAAACAAGTAAGCGCTCGCAATCGCTATTTTAAGAAGGAAGATGACGTTTGCCTCCCATGGGTACTAACCTTTAAACCTACCAACCTCTTCCTAAAACTTGAAAAAAAAAAACTGTGACAAAGAACTTCTTTTCGTTGGCTATCGTTTCCGTCATCGTAATTTTCACGTGTTACGCACCCTAGCGGGGCAGTTTTCTATGTTTTAGTTTTGGAGGTCTAGATGGCGGTTTTTCGACACAGATGGCGCGTCGACCGTCTCCTTTAACGTTTATTATAGAATTTGCAAGATATTACAATAAATCATGGTTAAAGCACGGTTTTTTACAAAACAAGTTTTGCGTCCAGTTGCTAGTAGTATACTATGCATATATTGGACTTACAACACTAGCTAAGCGTGATCTTTCAAAAATACTTACTCCACTTAGATCCACGCAGCACGGGGCATGACGCGTGGCGCGTAGTCCAGTCGCCTTCACCCGAAGAGTGAAGGTTGTACCAAACCGCTGCAGTGCCCTTTCTAGGCAGCAGGCGCACGCGCGGACGTGGGAACACTGTGGCACCGCCCTCTGCCACGTCCGACAACTGTCAACGAAGTCAACGAGACACTCATGCAGGCATGCTCTGATTTTCAAATAACTTCAATGGATCAGCAAAAAAGATTGTAATTAAATCATACTTACATAAAAAAGTACTGTTGCAATTCTATTTCCAACAAGCTGCGTTAATGTTTCAGGCTATAAATAAAAGTTATCATTTTTATATTAGTTATTACAACTACGTTTCAAAACGTTAGCCTTCCACCGTGTGAGTCTGTCTGTCACAGTCTGTGGTTTTCATGCGGTTTATACTTATATGTATACAATATTAATTTATGATAACATTGATTTATGCAACCCTCCTATATAATAATTTATATCCGGGTATATAATAATTTATTTATCAAAACACATTATAATTGCATTCGTGCAAGCTTTCCTGGGCTTTACGGGCCGATTGGAAAAAAGTCAAACAATTAAAATCAATCTCATCCTATGATAAGTATCCTACGGATTTGAGAAGCGGAAAAAACTACATTGTTTGAATACAGTAATCACAACCCCTACAACTACAAGCAAAACTGTATAAATTGCATTTCAACTAACATCAATTTGATATCAGTAAGAATGTAGATAACAATAACTTACCCTAAGGAAATCTTTATGCACCTCCTGGTGTCCACCTATGCCGTAGTTGACCACTTGCAGATCCTCAGCTGTGTCCATGCTGAGGCCGGTCATGTCAGATGTACGTCGGGTCAACCGAGGAATTACCGCCGTCTCACTGTTGCGAATCCATGTCATCTTGCTGATACGGGCTGTCGATGCGACTGATACATCGGGGTTGACTCGAACCTCAGACCGTCGTAACTGTATTGTTATGTAAAATATCTTTTTTTGCATTCCCATGCCTTAGTTGGTAATATAAACTATAAACGACGGGCATAAATACATTACTTAAGTAAGCATAAGCAATGCATCTCAAAATATTGGCATTTTTTTTATAAAAGCAAAGAAAAGGGTTGTATCGTAACGTAATAGCATCCCAATCCAAGCAATACCTTTATACTTGCACCACAGAATATATTTGCACCTTGCATTAATTTTCTGGATATTCAGCATTGCAATTCAACTTACCGTCGGTTTGGCGTTGTCTTGAATGAATTTGATTTCGGCATCACTTATGACATCGTGGTAGATCAGTATTTGCGGCTGTAGACTCATGTACTCGACCTTGAACGGCGCTATCTTCAGGAAAGGATTTTTTGACAGATATTGGCAGTACAGACTGAAATACAAAACATCGATCGATCAATGTGTAAATCCCATAAACTAAGATAACATTTCTGATCATAGTACAAACACAAACACAGTACAATTAAAACAATACACTTTCACATTAGGTACCGGTTTTGAATGAGATGTAAATCCGTCAATGGCTTTAACATGTCAGTTAATAATGTTATAATTAAGTGGATTTTGTAAAAAAAAAAAAATAGAAATGCGCCCAACATCTTATCAACCGATGGCTTTTAAAAAATACTGTTTAAAAACGTAAGACAAGTGCTTACCTCTTTTCCATACTACTAGGCATATTGACCTCACCACGACAAATAGCCTTGCAGCTCTCCACGTCACTCAGAAATATTAATTCTTCATCTGTCAATTGCCCTTCAGTTAGATCCTCTGTAATCTACAAGTATAAAAACACAAATTATGTACATATTAGAGAATTTAATTTAATTATTAACTTGATCGCAGTAGATAAAATCATTTAGCTTAGAATAGATACTGCAACTGTAATAGCCTCAATGCATTTACTGATTATAGAGTCCTTAAATTTTATGCAAGTCTGAATATTTTTTCCTTACGTTAGATAGTTCCTTTATCATCTTTAGCGTTTCTTCTTCAGCAACTAACTTCGCAAGATTTATGGTGAGGTTGGCGGCGTACACATTCTCCGGATTTATCTTCAACACTTGTTTAGCCATCTCGAATGCAGATTGTAGATCGCCTTTACAAAAATAAGAAATTATTTATCAGTTAACTTTCACGCTAAAATAGAAAGATGATGCATACAAAATTGTAGAGGTATTAGAGTCTATGTTAAGTGTATTTAGATTCACTGGGAGCACAGTGAATCTATATACAAAAAATAAATGAGTTTATTGAATTTTGTTTTTTAGTTTATTTTGGTCCCCAGATCACGGTCAACACCAAATAAATAAGCTTTATGTTTATTTACAGAAGAGATTTCTTATCTGATGAAGTGAGAAGTCTTGTTTGCATTTGAAGTGCCTACTAACCAAGATGGGAATATGTGGCTATGATGTTTTCAACGAGGTCCGAAAAATGGCAAAGTTCACAGTTTTTCTTATACTTTTCCAGGGCCTCAGTCATCCATGACAATGCTGCCTCGTAGTCGCCGACGTTGAAAAGCGTCCGTCCAAGTTCAAAACAATCTTCCACTGTCATCGGATTGCTGTAAAAGTTTCTTTACCTGAATACTGTTTGATTTTAATTGAAAACATATAGCCAAACCGAGGGCCATTTGTTGGTTTGAGTCCTATATAGAGCAGGACATGGGTAATGGTAATTGTAAGAAATTTGCGTTTAGTGGATTGGATGAATGAAAATTGAGGAGTATAACCATTTAGGGATATTAATTTATCTGGAAATTGGGGAGTACATAGATTTTTGGCTTATACTCGTTGTATGGCTAGTTGGGGATATTAATTTACCTGCAAACGACTCCGTTCAACACACCCTCGGACAACGCATGGGTATCAAGTTTGTAAACGTCCTGCAGCCGCGATATTCCCTGAGCTGCGCCTGAAAGATCTTCCAAAGTGGGGTACGTTAAATCTTCGTGGTTGATCATAATATTTCTTGAAGTGTCTGTAATAAAAAATAGTCATATTTACCCAATTTTATGTATAAATTTTAATTCCCATCGCCAAAAGACTATGAGCTTGAATCAACTGTGACAACGACCAAAAAAAATATAGTTTTCGGGGCTCACCTGTTGCATCTTGAATAATTTTCCGTATAAAATCCAGGTCTGTAGTTAAACGTTTTATAAGAGTAAAAGCGGAAATAGGATTTCCTAAGTAGTCAGGGATATCTTGCATTGCTTTTTCATGCTCTTTTTGATAAATATTTATGCGTCTACAAAAGAAAAGTTTTAGATAATAATATATCACATCAGTGTCTGACAATACAACAAGAACCTTTTGATCTACTTTTGCACATACTATTCCAAAAATATTTCCTTCACCGTCACTAATCTATTAGAAAATAAGATATGCCAACACTTACTCCTCCAAATTTAAGAGGCGTCTTTCTTCCGATATGATGTATTGAGTGATGTCATCAATGACCCTCTGCTGGGTAGTTAGTAAGGGCTCAAGGTCCGTAATTGCAGTAAAAACCTCTGCTCGAACCCAATGGCATAGAATTAACACCCATGCAAAGTTAAATACATAAGCACACATAGTTCAAATTGTCCTTTCAACCTCTTTTTACATACAACATAAACAACTGAATAAGTTATTGATAATTTTATTCGTTCATTATTTCTATTTATTTTTAAAATGCAAAAAAAAATAATGTGAAAAATATGTCTTACCAATTTCAATAAAAATCTTTAGTTTTCAATATTAAACCATGAAATTATGTAAATTACTTTTGCAGTATTAAGCTGATTAGGTTTAGATTCGGTTTATATTTTTAGAGTATTTTCAAAAAGTTCTTTGATTGTACCTGTGTGTTCTCTATTACATGACAAAGTAATGTTTTCGATACGTACACGCATATTTAAAAAGACTTTTGGATTTAATACTAGCATACAAAAGACGGAGGTTGCTTCTTTATTTGTCAACCAACAGTCTCCACTACGGTATCATTTACCATGGACATTCATGAACTATGGATCATATACCAACATTGGTAACGGTTTTCACTTTCCGAGTTTAAATAGTTCTCGTCAACTTTCATAATGCGCACAGCAAAAGAGTAGAACTCTCTACCCGCATCTGTGTTTCCATTGGTCTATAACCCTATTATTTTCAAAATAAAAGTGAACAGGCTTCTTCTGAGTGAGCTCGCTTCATCTTCGTCTCTGTCTATGTCTTTGGTATAGTCTAGAGACAACAGCAAACCCATAGTTAGTTAGTTAGTTAGTTAGTTTGGCTGTGGTGTTTCCGCACTTAGCCTCACGATTGGGCCATTGTACGTATATCCCTCTTTTTTCATTCTAACCACCCCAGGCTCTCCCAGAAGGCTAGCAAGCTGCCTAGATTGCTAAAGACCTCTGGGAATGTTGCCGGGGATTTGAGAAAGTTTGCCCGTTGTTCCACCACACCCATACACTCCATGAGCACATGCTGTGGTGTTTCTTCTGCCCCCATGCAACCTCTGCATAGGGGACTGTCTGTTACACCTATTGTGAATAGATGTTTGTTTAAGAGACTATGGCCAGTTATAGTGCCTATAACCATGCGCAGTTTGTCTCTTGGTAGCCGGATGAGATTGCGGGCAAGCCTTTTCGAAGCTTCCGGAATTGCGTTCTTTGTTTGCCTGCAACCTTCACCATTTCTCCACTCTGCTTGGTGTGCTGCTTCGGTTTCTGCACGTAGCCAAGTTCTTATTTGGGCCTGCGGTATAGGTAGTAATGGTTCCGGGCCATATACTGTTGTCGCCGAGCCCCTCTTGGCTAGTTCGTCGGCAGCGTCGTTGCCTAGTGAGTTACTGTGTCCTTTGATCCATTGCAAGGTTACCTTATTTGTGCTTGCTATGGATTGGAGTGCTTTGTGGCACTCCCAAATAAGGACAGATTTGATGCTATTGTTTTGTAGGGCCTGGAGCACCGATGCGCTGTCCGAGACGATTTTAATGTGTTGGTCTTTTACGTCTCTGGCTGCAACCGCCTGTGCTGCTCTGGTGATGCCGATACATTCTGCTTGAAAGATTGTATTTAGCTTGTCAAGAGTAGTTGATATATTAATATTTAGGTCATTCGAGAAGACTCCAGCTCCTGTACCCTGTGAGGTTTTGGAACCGTCTGTGTATATCCGAACCTCCTTTATGCCTGAGCTGTCCCTGGGCTCTTCAGTGAGTTGGATATTGTAATTTCTGTCGAAGACATGTTGGCCTAGTATTCTGTCCATAGGTGCGTCCAAAAGCGGCTTTGCTTTCAGAGTCCTATCTAGGATTTTTGAATGTGTAGTCACTGTGTTTTGTTTCCATAATCCGTTCGCTCTGAGTCTAAGGGCAGCTGCCCTTGCTTCCTCCTGGATTACCACATGAAGCGGTCTTAAATTCAGGAGAAACTCTAGCGCGGCTGATGGAGTGGTTCTCATACAACCTGTGGCTGCGACGATTAGTTTTGATTTGATCGTGGTCAGTTGCGTTCTGGGCCACCATACAACCGATCCATAGGTAAGCGAAGGCCTGATAACTGATGTGTATAGGCCACAGTGTGATCTTTGGGTTAAGACCCCATTTCTTGCCAACAAGTCGCTTACATTGATAGAAAGCTATACAGGCCTTCTGCATTTTATCATCGATATGGCTCCCCCAATTTAATTTACTATCTAAAGTGATGCCCAGATATTTCACTTGTGATGAGAGAGCTAATTCGGTGTTAAACAGTTTTGGTAGCTGTAGTTCTGGTAACTTCCTTTTGTTGGTGAAAAGGATGAGTTCTGTCTTTTTCGGGTTTACTGACAGCTGGTGCTCGTCACACCATTTTTCTACTATCTGGAAGGCGGCACGCATTATGCTGCATAGGAGGTTTTCCGCGTTTCCGTTTATCAGTATGGCTAAGTCATACGCATATCCAACAGTAGTGTATCCTCTTTCATTTAGTTTGCTCAGGAGGCTATCTACTACTATGTTCCATAGGAGCGGAGATAGGATGCCACCTTGTGGGCATCCCCTAACTACTGTTGCACGCGTGGTAGTGTGTGTGGTTATTTGGACTGCCCTTTTGCTGACCAGCTCGTTTATCCATTTTTCAGCAAACCCATATCTACTATATAAAAATAAGTCGGGTTTTCCTTCCTGACGCTATAACTCCAGAACGCACGAACCGATTTCCACGGTTTTGCATTCGCTGGAAAGGTCTCGGGCTCCGTGAGGTTTATAGCAAAGAAAATTCCCATAAAACGGGGCCAGGGCGGGACGGAGCTGGGGGCGAAACGAAATTCGCTGGGACCACTAGTCATATATAAAAAAACTACAGCTAGGTATCTGGATGGAAACTTGGAAATAAAATATTAATATTAATAACTTAAGATCGTATTTATTTCAATTAAAACTTTCTAAGTGCTACTCACTGTCGGAAGGGCCAATTTAAAAAATATTGCAAAAGCGGCAAACAATTCTAGAGACCAATTATGCCATCCCAATGGCATGGTTTCGGTATCTGGGTTAGGGTTGCTTTGGTACTTGGAATCGCAAGGCCTCAGGAACTCTTGACCAATTTCACGGACCCATTTTGTTGCGACTGCAAGCATGGAGAACATAGGTACTTTTAAAAGTAAGAATTATCGGGCTGTAATCCATGGTGAATCCACCCACACAGCCGTTGCCGCACTATCGATAGTTGACCTCATAATATATCATCATAGGCCAACCGATAGTAGCGATAATTCAGTTTAGTTAAATACTACCGATACAAAGCAATACTGTCGATAGTATCGATAGTGGCAGCAATAGTCAGATCCAATAGACTATTATTATATATTCTGTGCCAATAGTATCGATAGTAAATAGGTAGGTATTGATAGTATTAAACCAGACTGAGCTATAGATACTGTCGATAGTCATACCGATACTATTGCTGTAGGTACTATGACTTTTGTTCAACTATCTATCACCATTGTTCTTTTTGTCTTGGTAGTGTGTTTTAATGTATTAGTGCTCAATTATTTGTGATCCTACATTGTTTCAATCGGTAAGGACCTCTAATTGGCTTTAATGTTACTACATTTTTTTACTACTGTGTTTTATGTAGCTGTTGGTCTTCCATCAAAATTAAAATAAAATAAAATAAAAATATCTATTGGCCTATAGATAAACTATCGATAGTGTAGTAACTACTATCAAACGGCAACGCTTGCGGCTTGACCATTAGCAATGTGGTTCCCGTTCAGACGCTGAACGTGGGAATCGAGCGAGTTGAAATTTTTTGCAGTGCTTTTTTGTGTAGATGTTGATGAGAAGCGCTTAGTTTTTATCAGTGGAATCAGATTAGGTTACATAGTCATTCGGTGATAGAGCCTGAACGCCAAAGTGCCTTATACAAAGGGCCCAGTGCAAAGTTAGGTCACAACCATATCGTCATTCGATGAAGGAGAGCTTTAAAGCAAAATTGTGCCCTAAAAAGTGCCATATATTCACTACTTCTATCCAACTACAAGATGAAAACAGTGGTTGACATAACGTCCCTGGTTTGACTTATATGGGCTCAGCGAAAAAGAAGGTGGTTCTTCGATGAAGAAAAGCGTCAACGCAAGTGTCATATACAAAAGTGACTTACATTATCCCCTCTACTACAACTTGTATTCGCATTACTCACCCCACTTAGATCCGAGTAGCACGGGGCAAGCGGCGTGGCGGGTGGCATTATCGCCTTCACCAGTCGGCAGCAGGTTGTACCAGACCACCGCGGTGCCCTTTCTAGGCAGCAGGCGCACGCGCAGCATAGGAAACAACGTCGCGCCGCCCTCCGCCACGTCTGTCAACTGTCAACGAGAGGGGGCGTGGCCTGAGGCAGTTGTCTCACCGTCGACGAGAAAACGATGACACGTTTCGGGAAAAAAATACTGGTCAGCTGTAAGCAAGCAGAACCACTTAGTCATAACGACAACATGCTCAAGTTAGTCTCCGGCTTGAGCATTCAGGACTTACGTAAAACAACACTGTCGCAATTCTGTTTCCAGCCACTTTGTCTTTGTACTTGAACGACGACGCCGTTCCATGCTGTGAACAAAAAAATGATTTTTCTTAAATATATTTCCTTTAAAAATATTTTAACTGGTCAAGATCCAGTACCTTTGACCATGAGTTTACGACGGTTTTACTCGCTAGCGACTACGTAACAAAAGTCAATGGAAAATTGCACAGCGCCCCTAGCGGTCACTTGCAGAACTAAAATTTCCGATACAAAAAGTTACGTATTTGCGGCATCTATCTGCTAGTGTGACACATCGTGTGCTTAAAGTCAGTAGCATTGAAAAGAGACACGCCGCTGTCAGAATAGCGAGATATATCAATTGTTCTCTCGTAGTACCACTGATGAACAACTCAGTGTTGAATCAATTAGCGGAATTGTGGGCCAGATCTTACGCACAAATCGCACCGAGTTGCTTACCAATCTACGCTGCGCCGTTCCCTCATCCGCCGTGCCTCAGAGCCGTGGGGGGCCTATGTTCAGCAGTGGACGTTCTTCAGCTGATAATGGTGATGACCGCGATAAATGTTAGTTGATCAATGACCTGGAAGAAGTCTTGGTGCAGGTCATAGTGTCCGCCGATGCCATAGTTGGCCACTTGCAAGTCCTCGGATGTGTCCATGCTGAGCCCGGTCATATGGGAGACGCGACGCGACACGCGCGCGACCACCAACGTCTCATTGTCTTGTATCCACATCGCCTTGCTGATGCGGCCGGAGGAACTCGACATGTTATTGGCTGCCACATGCACCCGAGATCGTTCTAGCTGTTGTGTTCGAAAATATTATATTCCATGACAAATACATGTAAGCTCAGACAATATTGTGTGTTGTTGTCGGCTAAGGTGGCTCCACAAAATCCGGCAGCATATTCCATATTAACTAACAAGTCTAGACGTAGGCCGCCTGCAAAGCCACCAGGCGGTGTGGAGCCACCTTCATACAACAAGCCACCAGTAAATAGTCAATAAGATATTACTTCCGCGCACTATCCAATTACTTCCACTTGGCACACTAGTTTTTTTTTAATATATTTTTTATCACCACAGCAACAATTTTACAAAAGTAGGTACATATAAATTCTAAGCTAATATTCTTTAAGTAGCGGTGGATGACTGGTGCCTGTGGTAGGTATTAAAAAACCTGTATTACAGGTCACCAGGTCTCCACCTCAGGACCGGTGACAAATCAGTAGCTTAAAAATAGTGCGTGCGTGTGCGTGTGTGTGTGTGCGTGTGTGCGCGTGCGTGTGTGAGCGTGCGTGTGCGCGCGTGTGCATCTATGTGTGTGTGTGTGTGTGTGTGTGTGTGTGTGTGTGTGAGTGTTATACATTATTATTATACATACAGGGTGCCCACGGAAACCTGTACCAGCGAAGGTCTGGGGTTAGAGGATACTAATACCCAACGTTTAAGCCCAATGTATGTTCCGCGACATTTAATAGTTTACGAGATATGTTTTTTTTGTCTTCACAATTTCGAGCCTCATTTTTAGGATAAAACATCCCATAAAGTAAAAAGTCTGTAGTAGAAAAAATTGCCTATTCAGCAATCAGCAGCACCTTTGTCTTACCTTAGGTTTGGCCATTTCCATGATAAATTCCATTTCGGCGTCACTCATGACATCGTGAAAGACCAATATTTCCGGCTGTAAGTTCATGATTTCAACCTTGAAAGGCGCTATCTTTAAGAAAGGATGGTTTTTCGTCAGGTATTGGCAATACAGACTGAAATACAAACAATCACAAAGTTTATGATATACATTGAAAGAAAAACTTAAATACATATCTACAATCATAGAAAAATAACCAGTTGCATCTTATGTATGTATAAGAATGCGGGCGGCTCGAGAACACCCGCCCGCACCACACACTAACCGCGATCATCGTATCCCCCCGCACCCCGCCGCCCCGCAGGCGACCGTCTCAATTTCGCGGTCTACCTAACTTAACTCTTAACTAGTTCATCAAAATCCTACTTATGTAGGTACTTATTCATTTTAACCTATTTTACAATTTCTGAACAAGTTGCCATTAGCGTTATCTGTCCTACTTCATACGAAATGACGTTCCATATTTGAATTATTTGTTGATTAGTGCTATTTGTCGATGGTGAAACCGGCCCTAAAGCTGCAATGGATTCTCAACAACAGTGGCTGTTACTTTCAATTCGACCCAGAATAATATTAGTATGCTTGATATTGTGTAAAAAAAACCACAGCCGTACCTCTTCGTAATCGCAGGAGGACGATCCATTTCATCTTGGCAAAAAGGTCTCTTTGGAGATTTCGGTACTCCCTCTGTTTTCTAGACAATTTTGATTTTTTTAAATAACCTACGCCAAATATAAGCAAAATCGTCGAAATTCGAAGTTTTATGAATATTGGTAAGTAATCTAAAAATAATATGCTACTTATTTTATCATCATTCATCATCATTATCAGCCGAAGGACGACCACTGCTGAACATAGGCCTCCCCCATTTTGCCGTCAAACTTATTTTATGGACATTTAATTTTGCGCGGCAGACCAAATCTGATGAAGTTTAAATAATCACACCAGTTAAAGTTACATACAAATAAGATACCTACACAATTATTTTAAGAAAACAAAAAAAAAGCTACGAGTCAATGAAAAAAAAATTAAAACAAACACGCAGTAACTTATACCATGTTTTGTGCGTTGACCTTTGTTTCTTCTTCATCAGCGAGAAATTTTGGACACTCGCTAATGAAATCAGCGCGTTGATGCGTCGGGTTTATCTCAACCATCTTTTCAGTCAACTTACACGCAGTTTTGGCATCGCCTGCGAAAAAATATACCACCTTATTATATAAACACATATCAACACCTAAATATGACGTTTACTCTTACAAAATGATAATTATTACATTGATTCTCTCTCTTGTGAAATTCGGTCATCTATTTGCTTTGATCACCACAAACATTGTAAACCTTTTGAAAAGAGGCATTGACAACTGTGACTGAGTTTGTGGCGTTCTTCTTTTCAGCACTAGCCCGCAATAATTGTCCTGAAACTGTGGTAGGGTTTCTATTGGGACGTGTATATAAAAATGACTTTTATGACTTTTACATCAAATTGGCCTAGGTAATTGAGTGGACGATGTAGGTAGAGTGATCCTCCGTCAACCTGCTACAATCGGATTGAAGAAATCCATGGAGATTATAGTGTAAACAATTTTTCACGAATAAGGTCGGAAATAATATAAAATTGTAAAGTCGTCACTTGCTCACCGAGATTTAAATGTGTCCTAATGGCGTATTCTACGATGTCTGCTTCGTTAAAGTGTTGAGGTCCGATCTCGTTTCTATACTTCCTCCGAGCCGCCTCTAGCCAAGGCAGAGCGATTTCATAGTCACCGACGTCGACGAGCGCTCGTCCAAGCTCGAAACAATCACTGGCTGTCATCGGATTGCTGTAAAAAAGGGATCTTATATTCTTCTGACATAAAAGAAAGTCGTTTTAGTTTCACCACTTATAGCTCGAGGTGGACCGATTTTTATAATATTTACTTTGTTGGATTTGTCTTGGCCCCGAATAGGTTAACTAAAAAACCGGGCCGGTGACGAAACAAAGTTCCCTGAGACTGCTATTGTGTAATCATCATAAGTAGAATCGTTTTACTTTTTGTTAATGACGGATGCGTATTGAGCAGATTACACAATTTCAAAAATATCTACTTATTTAACTTTATTGCACTGAGTTGTACAAATGGCGGACTTAAAACCTTTTTATACCTACCAGTCATCCGCTTGATGCATACATTTAAGTAACTTGTGCAATTTTCTAATCGTAATATGATTACATACATAATAAATACAGCAACGGTTAATTTTAAAATGTCACTGACTGACCTGTAAACGACGCCCTTTAGCACTCCCTCTGACAATTCCTTGGTATCAATTGAATAAGTATCCTGCAGCCGCGATATCCCCTGAGCGGCGCCTATCAGATCTTCAGAAGTCGGGTACCTCAAGTCATGGTGATTCTTCGTGACGTTAAACGAGTTGTCTGAAGAATTAACAAGTCACCATAGCATGAAAACTCTTCTAAAACTATAAGACCTTAGTTAGATCTGAATATTGAAGCCGCGAGTTCAGCAAAAGTGTTTTTATTACATGCGCTTTAAGACCACCACCACCCTATTAATAGCCAGCTTTAAAGTCTGTTTTTCTTTGCTTGGCGAATATTGTACAATGGCCAGCACATCCGACTATACATTTTTGTTGAAAAATAGTCCTTACTCCAACAGCATAAGATACCGCAGTGTTTAGCTTGACGTGGTGTAGTCCGTACAAGCAAACAAACTTTTAAAATAATAATTGTCAATAAAATAAAATAACTATTCGATTTAAAAGATCTCAGTGTTCAAGATTAGGATCTAGGTATGTGGGTAGTGAAATTAATATTTATCTGTTTTTAAATGGATCATTTCATTAAAAAGGAATGTCATGATTGTGTACAAAAGCCAAGCAAAGTTAAGTAGACTTAAGTTGCGTAGACGTAGTCAACTTACCAATTTGAGTAAGATTGCGTATAAAATCCACATCTACTTTCAGTCTTTTCAGTATGGTAAAGGCGGTAATAGGATTACCAACGTCAAAAACCTCTTTAATTTTTAATGCCTCTTCTTTGTATTTGTTTAAATACCTGAAAGTTATGTTTGCAAGATGATAGAGAATGCCTTATTAAATGCATCATAATATAAATAAGACGCAACTGCTTTTTAGAGTCTAAACACACTATACTGAAGGTATGCGACCGAAGGTCCGCGGCTGATTATACGTTCCGACGTATTCGGCCGATGTGACACACCATAAGTGCCGAACTCACGCGACAAAATTCGGTTGCGCAACTTTGTATGTATTACTGCCTCCCCGCAGCTCCCCGACCCACGATCTCTTGGTCGGCAATCGAACCGAACTTTGCGTTATAAGCACAGCCCGGACACTCGGAAGAAACTTTTCATTTTGGCCATACATTGACAGACGGCGTGTTGCACAGACGCTGCGTTTGTGTGCGTGCTATAAGGGTTGACAAAGTCTGTTATAGATAGTGCCATCCACGAAGGCGCGCGGGCAACATTCGTTCTAGTCGTTTTTAGTACATGTGTGCAAGCTTTTGCCAAAATTTGCTAATATAATCAAATATATATCTATTAAACATTTATTTTTAAATATTTTAATATTTGTCAGACGCCCCGCACCCTGCGCTTTCCTCAATCAAAATTGAGTGGCGCGCGCCTTCGTGGATGGCACTATCTATACACCGGTCATAGCTCTTTTCACTTAAATAAACAGATACCTAAACAACGTAATTCACTTTAATTTAGTATACAAAGTAACAAGCACTCATTTTCGTAATGTCATGTCATATTCACGTGGCGTGGTATCGTGGAGAAATAAAAAGATCTACCTTAGCAACACCTAATTTCACTGATCACATAAATATTACAATTATAATTTCTTAACTACACATAATTCTAAAGAATGTTACCTTAACCTTACGTTATTAAAGTTGTTCACTGAAACTGAATAGTTAGAATAGGTTAGTTATGGTTGCATATTTTGTATGAAGTTACTGTCTCTCATTGGATTGTTCTATTGGAGTCATTTCTCGAGGACGAAAGACACCCGCACACTGCACAGTACCTAGGCATCTCTCGTACACAAAACTTTGTTTTTCCGTTAACGTCGCAAACATGCACGTGCCATGCCTGCTAGGCGAACGCATAATGAGAACCCTAATTCCGGCGCGATAGTGAGGTAAGTCAGACTAGGGAGGGGAGGTGAGTGGCCGTTCTGTATGTAGTACTATTAAATATTCTGTGTTATAAGTATAAGTTCGGTTCGATCGTGTGCTCTACAAAACAAGTGCCGCTGAACTTAATATGCCCGACTGAAGTTAGGTCGTCTGCGCTATAACGCAGTGCATTTTCGGCATAATATTGTCGTCAGCAATTCAAATAGCATTGCAGGCGTAATCATGCCGAACTTCTGTCGCGTATCTTCGGCATAGTGTGTTCAACTTTAGACAATTATATTACACGTACTTCTTAATGGTCTCGAGTCGTTTTTCTTCTAAAGCGATATACTCATGAACGTCAACAATGAATCTCTCTTGAGTATGTAGTAGAGATTCAATGTGTGCTGTGGATGTAAAGACTTCTGGCTGCACCCAACGACAAATGCTTAATAGTAATACGAAGGAAAGCAAAACGTGCACTGTTCCATGAGCCATGTTGGCAGTCTTTATTTTACTACTGAAACAATAATAATAATATAGGTAGTATTATTTATCATCATTTTCAGTCAAAGGACGTCCACTGCTGAACAGAGGCCTCCCCCACGTTTTTCCACAGCAACCGGTTGCGGGCCGTCTGCATACAGTGGGTTCCTGCGATCTTCACAAATTCGTCTGTCCATCTCTGTCGGTGGACGTCGCTGCGCCTTTGGTCGAAGGGTCTCCAATCTAGAGCTTTTCTGCCCCATGGGCCGTCAGTATTTCGCGCTATGTGCCCTGCCCATTGCACTTGAGTTCTTCTACGTATCTCCTCATTTCTGATTCGATCTCGTAGAGAAACACCGAGCCGTGGGTATTATTATTTATTACGACTTAATTAATACAAATTAATAGTTTAGTTTTGAACTTACCAAAGCTTACACAAAATTACTCCGAAAAGAAAATGCACGAAAAGACAAATCCCAGTCAAACCACTTATTAATTATTTAAAATAAGTAAATAATTTTGCATTTGCGATTAATTAAGAATAGTAATTCAAACATAATCGTTAATATTAATTACTTTATTATTACAAAGCATTTCTACACATCTACACATGTTCCTCTATGACACATTCTAAAATCAATCAATCATTAAAGTCAACTTTGGACATTTCTGTAGATGTATGTCAGTCAACAACTTTAAACCTTTTTGGCTTTCCATCACGAACAGAAACTCTTCATTTCATGGCATGGCAGATCTGTGATCAGCACTAATTACTGCAGACTGCTGTTGACCTGTGCAGACCAGTAATTATCATGATTATGATCACTGGTGACTGATCAATATTATGATACTAAAATACTGTCTATGCTACACTACACCTTTTGTGAACTTAGTGGTCCTAAGGATAGAGAAGGCAACATAATAATTGGTAAAAACTGTCTTGCAGCCTCCTAACACCTCAGTGTTACTCATAACGCTAGCTTGCTTTTGAACAAGCAAAAAGTTTCAATTTCATGCAATTGTTGTTTATAATCGATTTTAAAATATTCAAATTAAATCTGTTCATAAAAATCAGGAATCCTACAAAAATAAAAATAATTTCAATGAATTAATTTATAGAAAGTATTGAAAACTCAAAATAGGTAACCATACAAGAATATTGCTACTGCAACGGAGACCTATATTTTCCTACTCCTTACAAAAACTGTTTAATGTATACGTTTATTTGTATGTAACATTTAACATGTTTAATTTATCCTTATTAGTAAAAATACATAATTGAAAATTAGATCACAAGTTCAATTAATCGCGTACAATTGAATTGTTACAACACTATAGTTACTACGCTAGCAACATTAAAAAATTTAAAGTTTGATTGAAGCCGTCATTTCGGTCTATCTCATTAAAACCGGCTAAGTGCGTGTCGGACCCGTGCACTGAGGGTTCCGTGCCACCCTTAACTGAATTCAGGGTCCACTTACTTTCTCTTAACGAAAACATCACAATATTTTGTGACAGCAAAAACAACTTTGTTTTTCATAGTGTTTGTATGAAAGACAAAGTTATATTTGCGGTTGATAAAAATGTGCAATATCTCAAAAACTACTGGTTCGATCTCCTTCAAACCAATTTTCGTTGCAAGTTTTTGTTGAGATCTACATCATATATTTTTTTCAAAATTTTCACTTTCTTAGTTCAAAAGTTAGATGGGGGGGGACGCCCATTTTACCACTTTGGAAGCGTTTATATCTCAAACCTTACACTTTTAAAAGACCTATCCATAGACACCCCACACGTATAGGTTTGAGTAAAAATTTTTTTTTAGGTTTTAGTTTCATGTATGGGAGCCCCCCCTTAAATATTATTTTTTCTTACTTTTTGTATCTGAATCGGAAAGCGGTAAACAAGATACACCTACCTACTAAGTTTCAGCTGTGTGATGCTCATAGTTTTAGAATAAAGTGGCTGTGACATACGGACGGACAGACAGACAGACAGACTTGACGAAACTATAAGGGTTCCGTTTTTTGCCATTCGGCTACGGAACCCTAAAAATCAGAGTCTAAAAGATACTCCGTCCATAACAAATGTAGAGATCTATTTGTCTTTTACACGGATTATACGAAATCGATTAAATAAAAAAGATAATACGATTCAAAATTGATTTAATTACAGATCACGGCAATTTCACATTAAAATATTCCAGGCTACAAAAACTTCAATAAAGAAAATATATATTGTTGCGTGGAGAATCGCTGACGAGGTCTCCCATTTCTTTGTTTGACATATCAAAAAAAAACGTAATGCATAAAAAACATACATATAATAATAATAATATAATAACTACGGCATCAATGCATTTGTAATACATATCACAAAATATGGCATTATAGTTTGTTAAATTGTACTTAATAGACTCTTAACAGCTTCAGATCATAGGTATTAAAATATGTTAACTTAATAAATGCATTCAAATATAAAAAAAAACTATGAACACTGGTATTTGCGTTCCATTGTCAAAAAAATCATTCAATGACGAGCGACTGATTAGCATCTTGCCAGATTCTGCGGTCATTTCTTGTAAAAAAAACATATAACTTATTAAAAAAACTAGATCAGTATTCAATACTTAAACTTATGTTCTGAATACACGTATAATGGCAAGTTACGAATTATATTTAATTATTTGTAATTGTCTTATTCATCGCTCATAAAATAAAATATTTGTGACATCTAATTACATGATTCAGTTTAGTCCGGAATAATGTACCCAAATTTTGAGTTAGTTAAAGAGGGAATTGATTTTTATCTCCGGTTTTTAAATTTGCATGCACTAAATCTTATTTTGTCATAACCATTCAAGATGTTTAAAAATAAGCGACATATCTGACGTAAACGGGAAGCAAAACGTTATTACAAACGATTGTAGCTTATACATTCATTCATCATGGTAAATGCATTAAACTACACTACACTTACACATACTATTTTTGAGTTAAATTGCACCCGGTACAGTCAACACGACTTTGTTACGGCGAGTTACAATATTATTGAACTATCAGATGAGTTATTATGATTCAAAATCGCAGAACCGCGTGTCTCATCTATACACCGACCAATTGAACACAACATTTACCTCGCACTATAGTCACTATCTCACAGTAGTGTCTCTCTATCTGAATGTCTTGGGCACTGGCTTCGGGATCTTGCGGACGATGCCCTCGTCTTGGTACTCCAGGTCGCATGGCTTCAGGAATTCCTGTCCGCCTTGGTGGAGCCATTTGTTTGATACTGTAATCACAAAAGGTGTATAATGAACAGACGTATAAACTCTAACAACCTTTTTACAAAATCTTGCTAGTACCAGGCTTAGAATTGTACTTAAATATTAACCGATCCAATTTAAAAATAATGCTATAACGTAACGATGACATTCAATAATGGCGTTATACTTATTTCATTTGGCCAGCTAATTTTAGTTATGGATTAAACTTGGTGCTATCTGTGTATGTAATAAGGGGTAAGTACTACTTATAGGTTCAATATAGGGAACTACAATTCTAACAATCAATGTAAGGGTGGGCCCCGCGCTAAAATTACTTTATTCTGTGCCGCGTAGCATCGCTACTGCTGATCCGTTTAGGGTTAATCTCTTCTTTCCCTAACGCCTGTCGAGCGTACAAATAAACAGTATTCTATGGGCGCGGTCCACTTGCTGCCTGCGATAGCCAAGCTCACGACTGCCCATTTTCCCGGTCCACTTGTTGCGGTCGTTATGTCAAGTGAACTGGGCTTGTAAGCTTTTGGAAGCGTTATGTTCTTTTTACTATTCTGTGAAGGTAATTAAAGACGGGAAATATATCAGCAGCGATATAAGCTTATTATGAACTGCGAAACTCACGGGAGCAGGTTAATAGGTAGGTTAAATGCCTTCTAGTGACAGTATACGTACCCCACTTAGATCCGCGCAGCACGGGGCAGGCGGCGTGGCGCGTGGCCAGGTCGCCCTCGCCAGAAGGATGCAGGTTCAGCCAGAACGCCGCAGCACCCTTGATCGGGAACAGGCTGAGACCCAACTTCGTGAATACTGTGGCTCCACCCTGAGCTACGTCTGACATCTGAAGATAGATAAATGACAGAATTATTAACGATACATTCATGTGTATGGTCAGACATAGACGTGTACATAAATCTAAGTGTTCATAAGTAGTCACGACAACAACACACAACGTCGACGGTGTATCGACGTCATGCCGATGGCGCTACGACGGCTAGTCGCCTAACATTACGACGTCAGTTATCAAAGGCAGCCGTTGGTAAATCCACGGGAGCCGTCCACAAAATACTGTTGTAGGCGCGCTGCTTTTTGTTAGCGGTTACGTTACATATGAGTAAGTCATCTAGACATAATCCTTTCAAGCCACAAACATTTGACGAGTAACTATTGAGGATGTTGGGAAACACATTTATATATATTTTATCCATTCGTAATTTTAGCAGTTTTTTCAAATATCAAGTGTGTGCATATACATACACGCAAACGCTCGTGATCGTATCGTTTCTTCTATGTGGTGAGGTAAGCCACATTGCCAAAACGTACGATTTGACAATTCGATAAAGACGTGTCATATTCGTTTGAATAACAATATAAAAGAAAAATAACTTACATAAAACAGAACCGTAGCTATTCTATTGCCGCTGAATTTCTTGAAGGCATTCTCTTGACGCTGGAAAAAGATAACCATGGTTAGGAAGTCCTAGATTTGATTGTACTTGCAATATACTGAGAGCTCAGTTTTAAAATTCTGGGCATTAATTTCTATAACTTTACTGTTAAATTACATTACAATAGATAGGCGAAATCATACATACGTATATATTATACGTATCATCACAACCTACAGATTTGAAACTCTCTCTGGCAAGTCGTAGTGCGGCTTACAATGTCCGGCGTGACCACTGGTCTACAGTATGGCCGGTCATCTCGCCGACGCGCCATGACAACGAAGTAAAGGTAGACTTCCGACATGCGGAGCCTCGAAGGCGCACGGCTATAATGGGAGTGTTACGTCATACTCTCACATAGTTTCAAATTCAATCAATTGCGAGAATACACATAAATATGAAAATTACAAACTGCAGATCTTAAATATAAAGTAAATAAGTGTAGTCAGCCTGCATGCAGGCGTGCAAATATTCATAAACATCGTAGCCGCGCGGCTCCGAGGCAATGCGTCAATCCGCTTACGCAGGCCGCATTTGTCAGAAGTCTACCTTAAGCTGTTTAACACCACAACTTACAGATTACACACTCACTCTGGCAAAGGCATATACGGTCTATTATGAACTATAAGCGTTAACTACTTGTAGGTCTTAAGCAGTATATACTAAGCCTGGTCATGTCAGCGACACACTAAGTAAGGGAGTTAGCCCCCTAGATCTTGCTCTATAACCTGTATGACACCACAACTTACAGATTGGACACTCACTCTGGCGAAGTCGTAGTGCGGCTCATAATGCCCACCAATCCCATAGTTGACCACTTGTAGATCTTCCGCAGTGTCCATACTGAGCCCGGTCATGTCAGCGACGCGGCGCGACACGCGCGCGATGACTGATGACTCTTCGTCGCGAAGCCACGCTGACTTGCTGATGCGGTAGTTGGCCGGGACTAGCTCACCGGTTTTCGGGTCGTGTACTACTGCGCGTTTGAACTGAAAACAATTATATATATTAGCGAGGTTAGGTATTGTTGCGAATGTTAGGAAAACGACGAGTTTGGGCAAGCGAATCTTAATAATTGTAGTATTAAATTGTAGGTATTCGGTGTAAAGTATTTTTACTACTCATAGTTATGTTGAATGCACCAAAATTAATTTTTTTTTTAAAGCATAGATAGATGGATAGATAGATAACTATTTATTGCACACAAAATTAGTGAATTTACAAATTTGTTTAAAGGAAATGTACAATTTAGGCGGTCTTATCGCTATAAGCGATCTCTTCCAGACAACCTTTGGGTAAAGAAATTATGAGTTTATAGACATATCCATATCCTTGTCTATAGACAAGGATATAGACCGGACTAAGTCAATAATGTGATGCAGCTTTGAACATTCAAATTAAAACGATTATACTCGTACATCCGTACATCACTCACTGACTTGCAAAGTAGAATAAAATTAAATATTTATCACATAATGTATGTTGGTCGATCATTTAAAGCCGCATTCCTGAAGTTGCCCATTCATGATTTGGAAGATACCGCCTTAAAAAAAAAGTTAAATAATTTCACTGACCCGTGGTTTAGCGGCCTCCTGTATGAAGTGTATCTCGTCATCGCTCATGACCCCGTGGAACACGACCACGTCGGGGTTGAGGTACATGTACTCCATCTTGATGGGCGCTAGCCGGAGGAACGGGTGGTTCTCAGTCATGTATCGGCAGTACAACCTGTAACAAAATAGTCATCTATAAAGCCTAATAATTGTATTTATTTATTAATTTATTTAAACTTTATTGCACTATAAGTTGTACAATTGGCGGACTTAATGGCTTGAGGCATTCTCTACCAGTCAACCACTTGGGAATGCAGAGAGTAATCAGTGGCGGAACATTAAAATTGAGAGTGGTACAATTTTTATTATAATGCAATAACACATACATTAATATTTTTTTATTATAATGCAATAACATATACATTAATATTAAACATATACATTAATATTAAACATATACATTAATTGACATTCTTTAAAGTCTTGCCTTACCAATAACCCGGTGGTACTATCTTGTATTAAGGGATATGAGATTTCATTTACTTGCCCGATTAACCCAAACATCCACTATGAGCTCGAGGGACATACACTTGAGCGCTAGGTAGAGCTACACAACATCGCAAATTAGCCACCATTTAAAGCTTATGGTTTGAAAACAAAACAAGAAAACTAAGTGGTCTACATCAACAATCAACATACATCAGCAGTCTAAGCATGGGCGTTTTCGTTTTTCTAGGCAAACCGTTAAATAACCGATATGTAGTATGCATATCGATATCAATATCCGTTTTCAGATATAGATATCAGATGAAACTATCCCGGGATTTATAATAAACAATACTACACCTAATTAAACGTCTATTAACACTAATTATTGATATACGATACTGCACTAATTTGCAATTGCATCATCAACATTCAACAAACAAAGATCTTAGCAATAAACAAATCGACCACAGCACGCACGTGATACTCGAGGTCAAGGACACGCCAAAACTAAAAAATATTTACCTAATATGTCACCAAATACACCAAGCAATAACAAACATTAAAAGTTACAGTGAAAACTCAACCTTACTTCAATGATATTACGTTCATTTTTGCAAATACACTAAGGAAGATTATAATCACCGACCGACAGCGATACCGATATCATATTCGCTTCATCTCTTGTACTCCTATTTAAGCATGCGCGAGTAAAAGGGACGGCGCGAATATGGAGAGCCAACGAAGTTTCGGCTACGATATAGTTTTGCGTAGTTTGCGTTTTGTCGTACCGTTATGGTTTTTCATAACTTGTATCCGAGTATAAGTTTTGCGTTTGCATCGGTTTTATAGTTTTTATAATAACTGTTACGTAGTTAAGGGTATCGATATGATATCGATATGTAAGTCATATCGGTTTTCAGTTACGTTTTGATAAAACTAACTCATGCCTAATCAGCACTCAAAAAATAAGATACATTTGTTTCTGAATGAGTCTTTTATGTACAGTCAAATAGTTTTAAAACTTTATTTAAAGACAAATACGACGAGCGCATAGATTTATGTGACAAATTATACAAAACGTGTTAAAACAAAATCTATTTCACTTTAATATACATTTTCAATGAACTTGTTTGCTTCATGAAGATTTATTATGACCAGCACACACAGTTTAGGCGTGCTGTAATAATCACTTATATCGCTAATTTATTCATTGAGTGAGAGGAATTACAAAAAACTGGTAGCCTGTCAAGATGACACCAACTAATTTATTGCAGCGATTTGTAGATTCCTCTAATGTATGGATATATCAGGTTTTACTTATTCGAAGATCTGTTTTAATACGTGATATTATTGCTAGAGGGATAGATTTTTGCCACTTTAGTACCGATTTCATCAACAGTATTTTTTTTTTGAGTGCTGATGAATGTTGATACAGACCTCTTAGTTTTTTTGAAGTTTGAAATGGCGGCTAATTTGCGATGTAGTGTGGCTCTACCAAATAATAGCTAACTACCATATTGCTAAATTCATGAAGGCTCCTTTAAGAGGCTACAACGCGATTTAGGCCGAAAAGCGTGTTTTCCAGGCTTGACAACTCTGCAAAACCGCATTCCACAAAAAATCTAATTGCTAGTCATTGTAGGAAATTCTTTCGAGTAAGGACGTTATTTAGAACATTCACAAATTATTTTATTTTTAGTGAGTTGTAACAACTAAACGAACAGCTGTTTTATAGATTTCTCTGACAGTGCCTACTTTGGAGCCTTATATGATTTAAAACCACTAGCTTGTTTAAGAAACAATTAAATGTAAGTCAATAAACATGTCCTAAACTAAGAAAGTTATTGAGTCAATTTCTGTTCGAAATGGAAGATATGAGTCATTGACCAAAGTGGAATTCACAAGAAAAAGCACCATCTAATGTTGCAGTTTTTCAAATTAACAATGCTTTTTAAGGAAAAATGAAGGTATATCGTATACAACCATATCTTTTTCATCTCTCCTGTTCGGAAAATATAACTTTCCTGTGTAGATAGCCGGGTGGAAAATAGCTTATCCATCCCTAGGGTGGAAAGTAATTTAGTTTTAATTGACATGGCATAGAGTCAAAGCCTGCAGTCAAAGCTTGGACCAAAGATAATTGAGTCACATCATGTTATTAAAATAACAAACATTTTTGCTTAGCTATAAATTGCAAATCATATTGTGTAGGTATTATGCATAATCGTTGATAAAAAAATATACAATTTCTAAATTGAATTCAATTAATAATTGAAATATTTGGCTGCCGGCCATAATGCCAAGATGTTATTTTTTTTTTATTTTATATTGTCAGTGTCATTTCAGGAAGGATTCGTCCAAAGCCGTTAAAACTTTTATAAAAAAAAGAAATTATTTTTGGACTTTGTTAAAAAATCGATCGATATTCTTTACAAAGATTTTAATTATTTGATATTTTCTGCTTTTCTGTACTCTGTTTTCATGTATTCGTGCCGTTATTCTTTCTAATCGTGTTAGGTGTTGTTAGTACTGTAAATCAACTGTCATATTTTGTTCAAAACTTGAGTTTTCCTTTCTCGCTGAACTACATAATACCTCACCAAGACATCTACAACCACTTTGGTAAATTTTATGTTTTCCTCACAGTCGAAATGAAAAATAGTATGTTTAACTCGGGTGAAAGCACCCATTTCACTCTCGAATTATTGGCGCTCTCACTTCGTTCGAGCGCCAGAAACATCTCGAGTGAAATGGGTCGCTTTCTCCCCTTGTATAACAATCTACTATTCCAACACAAATCTAAACAAAAACAGCTACAATACTGTTTTTTCATTCATATTATTTCGATTCAAAACAACTCAATAACTCGGTAAACGTCCGGATTTCGTCCGTTATTATGAACTTTGTATGGGAAATTGAGTGCGTGCGGCGCGTGTACGCCCTTAAATAGAGTGCCGGAGTATAGAACTGATTATAATTATTATACAAACCTCTTGGCAATTTCAGTGGGGATATCCATCTCCCCGCGGCAAAGAATCTCGTAGGCTTTTCTCTCCTTGTGGTATTCCGTGAGCTCTGGTGACATAGTTTGCATTTCTAATGCCGGTTCTTCTCCTATTTCCTACAAAAGAAAAAAAAATCTTTGTCATAATTTTATACAAAAAAAAAGTTAAGTTACCCTGTAAGCATCCCACTGCTGGGCAAAGGCCTTACCTCAAATATAAATACCACGCGGGCTCAGTGCGGATTGGCGGAGGGCTGTTTGCAAGGCAAGCGACCAACCTTGCTGTCAGATTTTATCAATCCGCCCATAGGGCCTCTGACTAAGCTTAACGACTAATACCAATCGACATTAGCCGGGACCAACGGCTTAACGTGCCTTCCGAAGCACGGAGATGCCTGTGATATACGTCACTTATATGGTCGGAATGGTCACCCATCCAAACACCGACCGCGCCGTAAGGTGCTTAATTTCGGTATTACTACCAAAGCGCTGCCACAACTGCGCTACGAGCACCTCCATAGAATTTTACTACTACTATTATAAAGGCGAAAGTTTGTAAGTATGGATGTATGGATGTTTGTTACTCTTTCACGTAAAAACTACTGAATGGATTTGAATGAAACTTTACCACAATATAGCTTATACATCAGAATAACATATAGGCTACAATTTTTGAGGTTTCTAATGTGAGGTCGTAAAAAAAACACATTTTTTGCGCTACTAGACGGGACGAACCTGAAGTCCACGCGAACGAAGTCGCGGGCAAAAGCTAGTTTTATATAAATTGTGCAATATTTAAGTTAATTATATTAAGATGTTTGCTGTACCCTACCGGGTGTGCATATTATTACATATTTAACTGTGTGAAACACTACCTCGTGTGTTCATAAGTTTTGAGACGAAAAAAAAGAGGCATAACTTTTTAAATAATTAACTTATATTTCTAAAATTTACAGTGAACACTAAGTAGATAATAATCAACAATAAAATATATCTTTTATTCAAAATGTCCACCCTTGTTTTTAATACAGGCCCTTAGACGATTTGGCCAATCATCAATGGCGGCACGAATCTTTTCTAGCGGGATTCGCTTTGCTTCTCGAACAAGAGCTCGCTTCAGTGACTCCCAAGTTTGGGTGGGACTTCCGGCAGGCCCTGAGCTCTAACTCAGTCCATAGAGAATAATCCAGCGGGTTGAGGTCGGGGCTGGAGGAAGGCCATTCGTTCGCCGCGATGAAGCCGGCACATTTTCCCTCAACCAAGCTTGGGTGGTTTTTGCTTTATGGGATGGTGCTGAGTCTTGCTGGAAAACCCAAAATTTGTTGTAAAATAAAGTATGAGATAGGGGTTTCACAACAGGCTCTAAGATGTTATTTTGATAATTCTTGGCTTTCACCTTGACGCCTTGTTGACAGAAATGGAGCGGGGTGACACCTTCATACGAAACTCCCCACCATCACACTTGCCGGATGATGAGTACGCGAGACATTCCGTGCTGAAGCTGAGACATCCTTGCTACTTTTGGCATAGACTTTATTGTTTTGTCGGTTGAACTTTTCTTCGACATTAAAAAAAAATTCTCATCGGTGAACAGTATCTTCCTCGCATCGTGTCTCCTAAGCAGTAATGGACAACGTTCGCGTCGCAATTTACGAAGCCGATCGTTTAAAAAGTGAACTTTTCTACGGCTATACGCCTTTACCTTAAGATCATATTTCAGTATTCTGTTGACTGAAACGCGCGAAATATTAGTCTGCAGAGCAATTTTTTTCTGAGTGCGACATGGATTTCGGCGAAGTCGCTCTCAGATGATTTTGATGTTCGCAGGCGTCCTTACAGAGCGTGGCCGACCACTCCTTTGGCGATCTTGCAAGGAACTTGTCTCATTGTATCGTTTTATAGTGTAATACACGAAGTTACGGCTTACGCCGAAAGTTTTCACCTCACGGAAAATCTCCATTGGTTTTTTTCCCGCCTTAAATAGCGATATCACGGTCGCACGCAATTCTTTAGTCCCCTCCATCACGATAAAATTAACAGAAATAAATTTGAAAGTCAAAGGTATTAAAAGTAAACATTCCAAATTCAAAATTGGAAAAAGAATTAAATAGCAGCCAGTAATATTTAATATATTTTTTTAACTACAAAGTTTGTCTCTAAACTTATGAACACACGAGGTACTATGTATTTTCTGCAAATAAATAAATTTTGAAAAGATAAATTGATTTTTGAATGAAAACATATAAATATAGGTTTAGATATTTTTCGATTTCAGCCCGAAACTGTCAAAAATTTTTACCTTACTTAGCTATAGAGTGGGCTTAGACAAATCGACGTGTAGAAAATAAGGTGCGGGAACTGTGCACATTGTCACAACATCTAACTAAAAGTAACGAGTATAGACACATATACGCTTGTATATTCGATAACTGTTTTTAGTTATAAAAACTGAGATAATAACAGCATCGCGATCTTTTCTGAGATAACTACACAAAGCTGGGTAAAATTAATTCAAATAAATGCACAAGGTCTGGTTGCGACACTTAATTAGAGGTTTTGCATTTCGACAGACCCGAAACTATTTTCTCATTTTAAATTATCCCACAGTAATAAAAGGTATTGACACAAATTCCACACTTCAATGTAGCTACTCAATGTTTAATATGAAGGTTTTTTTATTTCAACCAGTCACAAGAATTGAATAGGCTAGTTGACTAAATTTCAAAAACTAGATAATACCTTCCCATACTAAATATATTGATAAAATACTTTGATATTTTTAAAAATATTCAATTCATTTACATGATTTAATTATGATTTTAAAAAATGAATGGTTCTCAAAGACGCTAGAACTGTCATGGCGTACAAAATGACGTCACAGCGGAAGTTCGAAAGTCTTTTAAACAGCAAAATACTATGAAGAGTTGTCAATGACAGCAAAAAAGCCCGCCATCGCTCAAGGCATGACGTCACATCCTCTGATAGGCGTTTGCGGTCACGGGACCAAATGTGCGTTTTGGACAAACAAAATTATTTAAAATATTAATAATCCTAATTTAAATACATTAATTAATACGCTCTAAGATATCTCCAAACCATAATTAATCACTACAAACCACCAACATTGTGATTTGTTCTTTGTGGAAACTAGCCTATTATCTTTATTTTCTTGGCGTCCTCCTTATTGGTCATCTTCTGGTAGTCCCGATGTTACCGCAAAAAGTAGGTACTCTATGGCAGGAGTTATAAGAATCAAAGTCATGTGCTCACCCCTCTAAGCCGCTTCAACTTCTTGGCGTCCTCTTCAGCGATGGTCTTCTGGTAGTGTGGGATGTTCCCCGGAGCCCGAGGGTGCTTCGGATCCAGTTCTAGAAGTTTCCTTGTCCACACCAAAGCTGTTCTTACGTCTCCTGCACAAAATAAAACAAAAAAGAACCTTATCCAACCTATTCTCAATTCAAAGCACTGTATATTTAAATAAATAATAGCGTAACTTTACGAATTATGCAAATATTGAATGTCAAGGCTCGATGTGGCTCTCTCGCTATAAATTTAAACTAGCTTTACATTAACAGACGACCATTGTCATCAAATAGTCTAACGAAGAGATTTCGAGTTGAGTCAGTGATTGAAATTAATAGACCATGCTACAAATAAATGTATAAGCAATGATGATTCATTATTTAATTGGTAGATCAATAATCGGAGCAGCTATGTCAGTTGAAGAGACTAGAATGGATACACATATATCTTGACGATTGAAAGATTCAACGAAAGGTAAGTCAAATTTCAAGTGGTTGGAAGTTTACACTTATACGGCCAGCAATACGACGTTGATATAGGCCAATACTTTAATTATACACCTAACAGTACTATTACTAACCCATCAAATAATGCGAGAAGCTAATGTACTCCAAAACGTCGATGTCTGTGAAGTGGTACGCCTCTTTCTCCTCTCTGTACTTCCGCAGGGCTTCGGTCATCCAGGCGAGGGCGTTTTTGTAGTCTTTCTCATTGTAAAGAGCCCGCCCAAGCTCGTAGCAGTCGCCAGCTGACATTGGTGTACTGAAACAAATAAAAATCGTACAGTTGAGTTGTTAAAGATGAAATAAGAAACCAAAAATTGCGCACGGGCGGGATTCGAACCAGCATCTTTCTGGCTTACCGGTAATCGTACAGTGCTTGTGTTTGATGTTCATATGTGTCATTTCATGAACTAAATTGAAATAAAGATTTTGAATTTGAATTTGTAGCTACGAGCTTTACTATGAGGGTTTGATTCCGTTATTATAAGTCATCATAACATATGACATACTTTAGATCAAGATGACTTCCACTTTTTTTAAGTTTTAAAAAGGTCTAGGTATCTCTTTTTTGATATTGTAAATTTAGTAATATTCGTAAATTACATATTTCTGAGCAAAACCACTTTGACAAAAAGACGTAGAAACTTAGAGATTTATGGTGATAAGAAACCAAAAAAGAAAAAAATATCACTTGAAAACACTACCTCGTAAGCCTCCGCCCACGTTTAAACATTGGAAATGTCACATTGCAAACACACCGCAACTTCATAAGGATATACACCACAAATATTTTTACTTTATTTTGTATGTTCAATAAAGAATATATAAATAAATAAACGATTACCAACGTTATGATGGTTATCATTTACAAAAATACCGTAAATAAATATGAATCAATAACATTCGAACAGCATCTAAAGAAAAATTAAATCAGTATATTTTTTCGTAATTTTATTTTTTCTTTGCTATTATAAAATAAATGACAGTGTCATAACAAACTGTTAAACATTAAAATCACTGACCACACAACTTTTCCTTTATAAATAACATTATTATTCTTTATTCATAACGGAAAGGCAAGAAGCGTAGCCAGTATGATAATTTGCGATTATTAAACTATTAGCAATACATATAGTTTCGATAATAATAACATATATTGTAAAAGTTTAGGTAGTTCTGATAAACTTATGTAATCTTGTTAGTATACTGTCGTAGTAATAATAGTTCAGTTGTATTTATGAATTCAAAGACAATAATATGTTCTTTGCTCTAGTCAAATTATTATACAGCTACCTAGAAAAAAAGTTTCAATAAATACATACCATCCCTGTAAGGAAAATAATAAATGATATTCCTATTTTTAAAATAATAATCTCTGATAAGGTATTATATTATTGTTGTTGGAATTAATAAATTAATCGAGTATGAAACATTATGTAACATGTAAAAATCCTTTTTGGTCACAAAAACCACCGAATGCTGCAGATCTAGATACACGGCGGTGTGTCAACTGTCAGCTAAGTTCGCAAAGCAACAAAGGCGAGATTTTATCTACCACAAAAAATACAAAGTGCCCATAACACTTCATAATAATCACTACGTTGTGCTTCGTTGATTACTAAATATGTATACAGTGTCAATGAACTTCCTCTTATAGATTTGTCCTTGCGACATTTTTCTTCTTGGTTCAATGTAATAAGCATAGAAATGAACACATTATAGAACTATACTAAAAGTATTTATATTGACATGTGGGCGACTGTACGACATTAAACCAGTTTTAATGTCGACTTTGTTTGTAATTAATTGTACAGTGAAACTTGGTTAAGTGGGACCTGGATAAGTGAGAAACCTCCATAACTGGAACTCATGCTGAGGTCCCAACACTTTGGCACTGAGTTACCTCTGTTAGTGGGACGAGGTAAGCCTCTATATCTGGGATTTGTTCTTTCGATTTATCATCATAGTTACCTCTATAACTGAGACAGCGAGTAAATTTTATATGCATAAACCTCTGTAACTGAGATAACATTGTTTGTTTACTCATTCTTATTCTACCCACAAATTCCACACGTATTTCCAAGTACGTAAGTACAAATTTTGAGCTTCAATTACCTTTAGTTTTAGTTTCGCTTTACTATCATACAGATGTTTATTTGAAAAATGCCAAAACGAAAGCTACAATCGTTATCATTAAAATTTCTAAACGCGAAGCAGTAAAAGCACTAGAAACTTTTATTTTGAAATGTCATCAATTGGTGACCAAAGCATATTTGATAAAATTTATAACATCGAAAAACATCTGATTATTTATACCTTTATATCTGAGACACTGGGTAATTGGAATACCTCTATAAGTGAAACGACATTGCAGGCCCCTTGATGTCTCACTTAACCAGGTTTCACTGTATTTGGATTTGGCAAATCAAATACAATTTTTTTGAGTCAAACATTCTTTAGTAACGTTCAGCGCAAACACAACGGTACTTTAAGGTATAAAATGTCACGTATGTTTACTTTTTATGCATGTATTACGAAAAACAGAATTCCCAAATGTATGGAGAATTTCAAACGTACAGATACTTCAATAGCAATTCTACATACCAGTAAAATAATGTGTCTATAAATAAGTCAAACGTCAAAGTAACTTAACTTACATAAATAAAATAAGCTTAACTGAGAGCATATATTAGAGTCTACACCTACTCAACGAACAGATTTGCCAAACAAATATTGCAAATTTTTCAAGTACCTACCTCAACGCGCAATATTCAACCTTTGTACTATACAAAACATACTTATTTAAAATCTATATTTACCTGTAAACAACTCCATTCAGCAAACCTTCCGACAGCTCGTGCACATCCAAGTGGTAAGTCTCCTGCAGTCGAGTGAGAGCTTGGGCGGCGCCCGTCAAGTCTTCTAGGGCGGGGTACTTCACATCGTCATGGTTCATCGTGATGTTCTTTATGTACTCTGTTAAATAAATAAAAAATGCAGATTTCATGAGTTGTTGTAGCTATGCAGCTAGCTAGGGTTCAAATTGAAGTGTCATATAACCAGTTCCACCACCGCGGAGATAAAGCTTGATGCAAAGGTAACCGCTGCCCAAAGGATAACACCACACCACTAAAACTCCCACGTTTTCCCTCAAACCGTATAAGCTTTAACCCTATCACGGACAGTACTAAGTTAGCATTGTTCATTTTGTTTGGACCTTGGTTTGAACCCTAAGTCAATGGAATAAAGTGCAAAATATGGGGTCCAGTAGATATTATTTAACACTGCCTGACAGAAGGTTCCTCGATGCTGACTCTTTGTCAAAGAGGCCAAAGTATTTTTGCATTTACGTAAAAAGTTCCTTATTACTCATTTGTCAAAGAGGATAAAAAGTATTTTTGCATTTACGTAAAAAGTTCCTTATTACTCATAAGTCATTAATGAAGTTATTGATTATTGGCTATCAGAAAAAACTAAAGATATAGAAATACTTTTAGGATTAACACATACCACATGCATAGAATTTAACTATGCAATCACAGTGAGAAATGAGATAGGCCTTGAGGCAGTAGGACGGCATTTCACTTGTTTCCCGATACTAGAGTGACTAGAGTCAAGATGTGCCGCAATAAGCACCACGTATTTGCGCGAACCGATGCGTCTTCCATCACAAAAGTCATTAAAATGCTCAGTAAATCACGATTTGTACATTGTTATTTACAATTACGGTTGACATTATAATACGCTGGGATCGTGGGTATTTCGTTACATCACATACCTTGCTGCGAGACTGCTGCAAAAATGCCATCAAGACCTTCAATAAAATTTACTCATTTAATTTAATGTATTTTTGCAGATAACTGTAACCATAAATATTAACAGTGTATTGCACACTACAGGGCTTTAACATTTCAATAGGGACATTAAGCAGATACTACCTTTAAAAAATGATCAATAACCGATTGGGGAAATAACTTTAAACAATAAATGAGTAGATAAATTACAATAAATACCTGTTCCTATTTTGATGCTTTTTTCTATGAAGTCCAGATCTGTAGTGAGCCTCTTGATAAGCGTAAAGGCATTGATTGGGTTGCCCAAATAGTTCGGAATATCGTCCATAGCCTTTTCATGTTCCCTTTTGTATAGACTCAGGTGCCTAAAAAGAAAATGATGATTTGGTCATAGTGATATAAAAGCTCATAGTGACTATGGTTAAAGTTTTTTTTACCTAACCAGAGTCTAAAGTATTATACGACGGGTTAGTTTCATGTAACATCGAGGACAGCAAAGCCTTACCAGTTACAAACCAAAACCATTTCATATCGGGTCTTCATTTTCTAGAAGCCACCCTACTTTTGAAACATGCGTGCACATGAATATTTCTACTTACTTCTTTAAAGTAATCAGTCGTTTTTCTTCTTTGGAAATGTAGTCATCTAGATCGTCTATGATTCTTTTGTGCGTCTCTAACAACGGTTCAACCTCTGATATCGCAGTGAAAAGTTCCGCTTGTGTCCATGTGAAAATATTCAAAAACACTATGAGACACAGTAAACAGGTTCGGTATATATTGAGGGCCATTTTCACACGTTTCCCCGTCTGTAACAAATATAAAACGTGAAAATCATGAAAGGTCTTCTCTTCTAAAATTAAAAGCCGTACAAAATAAATAGCCAACCGCTGCAATCTTGTTTGTAGTCTTCCCACCCTAACCTCCAAACCCTCATTATTATCATGAGTTAAAGACCTTTATTTATCTATTCAGTGGTTAAAGATCTACTTCTGGTGATGGAATGACAGATCTATTTATCTTGGAAATAATGATCGGATACTATTTTTCGAGGTGCTCGTAGCGCTTTGGTAGTAATACCTGGTAATACCGAAGTTAAGCAACTTACGGCGCGGTCGGTGTTTGGATAGGTGACCATTCCGACCATATAAGTGGCGTATATCACGAGCATCTCCGTGCTCCGGAAGGCACGTTAAGCAGTTGGTCCCGGCTAATATCGATTGGTATCAGTCGTCAGGCCTCGTCAGAGGCCCTATGGGCGGCTTGATAAAATCTGACAGCAAGGTTGGTCGCTTGCCTTGCAAACACCCCTCCGCCAATCCGCACTAAACCCGCGTGGTGGAGTATGGCTCATATTACCTCACATGTGAGGTAAGGCCTTTGCCCAGCAGTGGGATCACTGAATGCACTGGGATGCTTACAGGCTAACTTAACTTTTAACTTTAACTATTTTTGTGGATGTGCAAGCAACAAAAGCTAAACTACATAACAGTTGTGTCCGGTCGGACAATGACATGTTTGTTACGGTATTCCGGGCAATTTTACAGCACTGTGAGAGCATTCCCCGCCCAGCAGCACTGTTTGTGTGCAAGTTTCATTGTTTACCGGAAACAATACACAAAGAGTTCAATGTTCTTTCAAAACTAAATACATAAAACTACTACATTAAATATCGCTGATCAAAATTTTCTTTTTATCAAATCACACCGTGCGACATTTAAGTGTGGTGGTAAGTAATCTGCGATCAAAGCTTTCAATTACTACAGATAAAAGTAAAGTGGATCGGTCGGGTGTAAACATTAATAATAATATTAAGAGCTTTTAAATTGATTTTCAATATACGATACCTTGTAAAGGTCTGCAGGAATGCCTGCGTAATACATCACTCGACCCACGCATTTGCTTAGGTACCCACCGATAACGGTTTTAAAGAGACTTGTCAAGTTTTGTTCTCGTAAATAAATCCAAATACATCTTAAGAATACCAACAGTCGTATTATTCCCATGGAATACAGCACGAGTGCACAGAATATAAAATGGGGAATTTAGCGTCTGAATAGGTCAGTAAGACATACATACACACATAGATATGCAACTTTTTTGAGACTTCTAGGCCAACACAACAATAAGTAAGTAGTAACAGCTACATAGATAGTAAATGTATGTTGTGGCCATCGACGATAGTAAGTACATCTACGAAGTCATCACATCACGTCATCACGTGGTCATCGACTGTTTGAAAATGTATGGAAAATTATTATGAAAATGTTTGGAATTGGAAGGTATACCTAGTTCATACCTTTAAAGAAGCACAAAGAAGAGGACTCCGCCACTTTCCATAGAAATGCGAGCAGTTTCCCATAATACATCCCATCACTTTTAGTAGCTATCATCTTAATTGACTCCTATTGTAGAGCGAAAAGTCTAACTAGGCGGTCGGGATAGTTCAAAAGCTGGTCTGATATATTAGAGATATAGATATATTATGTATACCAGACGATACGAACTGAGAGTCGCAACCGCGAGTAAAGCTAAGGCCTCGTTACAACTCTATCAAAACTGTGATCAGATGCAATGCATCACAGATTTGATAGAGCTTTTATGATCACATACTAGTTTTTGTAGGCAGACGCGTGACTCTGTTTCCAACAGTGGAAACGTGGAAATCACGCCACAAACAGAACATTTTCTGACATGAGGTCATGAAAAGAAAACTCCAGAATTTTCGAAGGAGCATTTACGGGTACTATCCAGAATTTTACGCGCTAAAGTTAGCGCGCGAGGGGACGCGTGACATGGCACGTACGCGAGCAATATCAATTCCCGACTGTTCGCATTATCAATCTGGTTAAACGATAAACAAATGGACCGTTTAGTTGCTGTGCCCCTTTTTATAACAAGTCTCTATTGGTTAAAAAAATTAAGTAGCTGACACGGTTGCTAATCGCGAATACTGAGCAAGATTCAGTCCAAAAGTTTGATCTAAACTTTTAAGCTTAAGTCAGTAGATAATAGTTCTGTCTTTTGATGAAAGAATTATTTATTTATTTTTATTTTATTTAATTTACATCAATCCACAGATCTTAAGATTTAGAAAACAAACAATATTTATTTATACCTAAAGCTATTAAAGGATTGACATTTTAAAAATTGCTCATTTAAATTAATAACATCGAATGGTTGTGAAAAGAACATGGTGATTGTGTAATGAATGAATTACTTACAAAAATTATGAAGCTTCACTGGCAATCAAGTCACTTCTGTAAGCAAAGGACAAACAACAACTCTTCTGACACAGTTTCACATAGAACTTTACGATCACTAAGGAACCGGGCTATGCGTACGCGTCTACATCCGCCCGCCGCGAATTTACGCCGGCAAGTGAAGAGTGAGTGAGCTACTGACTGAGCCAGCGAGAGCGCGGCCGCTGACCTTATCCTCGGCATTATGATGACTGTTGACGTGGGTCGGTGGACGACATTCAATCATATTTGGATATTGATCAAGATTAGAGCAATTGGCTAGTAAAAAAAGGGTTTTCTAGTTATTTAGGGTGGTTTTCTTTTTCAGTCATGTATAGATACAGATGCAGCATACAAATTATTTATTTATTATTATTTTTAATAACTAGATTTTATTAAAAATGTTTACAAAAGCTAAGGTTGAACTCAGAGGGCTGAAGAATAACCAAGGATGTTTTTCTTGAGACTCGAAGCAAATGAGTCCAATTTAATCTTAAATAATCATTTTTTTGTCTATAAAATTTAAGATTTATTTAAGATTAAATTGGACTCATTTGCGTAAGGTCTTAAGAAAAACATCCTTGATTATTCTCCATACTTTTAAATTAACTTTTAAAAAACTTAATGCAATTATTTCCAATGTGCCAACCATTTCCATTTCCAAATATATCGACTATGTACAATGTACGGATGACGGCATGTCAAGCTAAACACTTCGGTATCTTATGATGTTGGAATAAGGGCTATTTTTCAACAAAAATTTATAGTCTGACTGTTCTGCTGGCGACTGTTAGCTAATACTGTTAGTGGATAAAGTTTAGCTGCCCAGAGAATGCACAATTGAAGTTTTCAATTTTTACAGAAAATGTAAAATGTTTCAATATTTCCATTAATTTTATGTCAAATTTAAAATCTTCAAATTAGCATTCTCTGGATGGCTATAATTACTACTGAATATTGGATAAAATGTTATCTGCCTGTTTTTGAAGCATTTTTACTGCCAGTGCAGCAGTGCAGAGAACCAATGCAATGTAAATAACTTTTTTTTTCGAAATACGTGGTCATGATGACCTAAAACACAGATTGAAATAAAAGTGGAGAAACTTGGAACATGTTTTTGTGAAGGTTTGTAAAATCAATTAAAGACGTTTTATTAACTCGTCAAGTATGTGTGAACGAGACACAATTGAAATTCCATTATTATGCGACACCCTGGAGTCGTTTGATACCTGACTGATTACATTGTTTGTTGTAGTCAATTTCAATTATAAAACACATAGAAGAGACTCAATGCGACCAAATGAATGATATACCTTTGGAGTGCTCAATAATCTAGCACTACTTTGTACGATACCACTACTAAACTCGAAGTATATAGGTACATATGAAACGTGAAATTCTTAATTTGCTTTGATACACAGGTGATACATTTTATGGTTAAATGTTGTTTTGTGTACGTACAGGTGTTTAATTGTTTGTTGTGGTGAGATAGACTTCTGGCTGACAATAATAAAGATACTTAATTAAAACTTACTTTAGCTGGACAGTGTCCGATACCATGAATATTTTTTCACAGTTTCCAAGTCATCATGAACTGGTTAAACCAATTGATCGTTGACATTCACATTCACAAACCTATTCTAAATTTTTATTATTTGTATTTTGTTTATTTTCCTACAAACAAACCAACAAACAAACTATAAAAACCATAACAGACACATACTCTTACTAATCTGTGGGCATACAATACAGCGGGTCGCCACTGCGAACAATCAAATGTATGAACGTACTTTGTGCCAACAATCAGACAAAAATACTATTCTACCATATTAAAAATATTTGACGCCGCATAGTATCACGTTATCATGACAGCATTCTAATTTTAGTCGGGTTATACGTCAAATTGAATGTTGGTATTATTGTCAAAATGGCGATTCTTTCTTTGTCATTCATTTCGTTGATCACGTTTTGCAATTTTGTTTTCATTGGATATAACAGAAGAATCATGTAAATTCGCGAGTTATGGGAGGTAAAGCACTAAGAAAATGTGAAGTTTGTGGTGTGAGGCGAGTCAGAAAATGTACTTCTGACATATTTTTAGCCAGATTTCCTCTGGAACCTAACAGGTAGATGATCAGCAAGTTTACATTTTTTCTCATTATGTGCATGCAAATTATGATGTTTAATGACTGAATTCGACTGCCTACTAACTATATTTGTTACAATAATCGCATGAAAAATTAAATAATCATATTTACGTTTGTAAATAGTGCGGTGCTCATACATAAAATTATGACGATAGTTTTGACGAGTGATTTCTATTAAACGTGTTATTTTTAAAATTTAATGTTTTTTTTATATTCTAGATCTCGCTTGTGGGTTAAAGCTACAGGCAATAAAGATTTGGCTTATTTACCTTTATATAAATTAAATGAAAGAAGTTGACTAAAACAGTATGCTGTACCTACATTAAATCTTCTTAATCCACCACTTACTGATGACATTCTTGCAATTTTCTCTATTTGTGACTCAAATCAAGAAGAAGAAAGTTTGTGTTTTGAAATACTACATCAAAATCAAAAAACATATAATTATACTTACTCTTAATATTATTTTACTTTCTACAAACATATGATACTATATTTTTTTTTGTAGATACTATACTCGATTGTCCATCTACTTATAAAGCGGAACCATCGTCACAATCAGAAGACTTGAAACGTACTTCAAACGTTCAGTGCTAAAAAAACGTAAAATATGTAAAGTATTCATTAAAACATTGCTTTGCAACTAGTTGTTAATCATAATTATTTTCATTTTTTCAATAGATTGCCCAGTTTCGACTTCTAAAGTGAGTGACACTCACGATATCAAAGTACAGCAACAAGCAAATACAATTAAAAGACATAAAGTAGAAAATTGGTGTGTTTTCTGGCGCATATTTATATTTTCAATTACATATTTATATTTATAGGTCCTTATGAAGATGAAGCGTAGGCAGAGGCCCTAAAAGACGGACTGCCGACCGAAAATCTCCGGATGGGGATAGATCTGGACCAATTATTGTGAAGAAAGTCCAGCCAAAGACGTCTAACGGTTGACGTGATTGTGATGATGAACCTCAATTATTCTAAATAAACGACTTGATTCTTACTCTTTTTTTATTAGAAAAAAGTCAGCGGTAACCATTTCACAGCATGTCAATATTCTTACAAATATTCTGTGTATATGAAGGCGTGCTGTAGTGGAATTTACCGCTTGCTTTTATTTTTTTAAAGTAAAATATTTGAGATTTTGAAAGTAAATCCTAAGCAGTATTTTTATCGATATCGATAGCATGTTTAGGTTTCAGGTTGGTGCAGCACTATTATTTTGACGTTTGTTGTTTAAGTTGGTAGCACTGTATTTGTTGTTAGGTTGGTAGAAAGTACGTTCATAATCGTAACAACGGGTAAAAGGAAGGTGCCGACTCTTAAAACGTAGTGGTTCTATCCTCTTTGATACAATAACTATTTGTGATGAAGAGGCAAAGGTATAACCTAAATAGTACGGGTCCTAAGCATGAAATACGGTCCCATCCGGAAGATAGCATGAAACTTGACACAACTGTAGCTTTCGTATGTGTACTTAATTTCCGATAGGGAAACACGCTGGGAAAAAAGACTGCTTTTCTTATTTCAAATTGTCTTATTTAAAATCTAGGCCGATTATTTGTGAAAAAAATACGAAATAGAAAAACACGCGCCAACTCATAATTCATTCATCTCGACCGCGCTTAGTAAAAGGTTTTCGGTTCGGCGTTTGTCGGTTTCTTTGACAAGCGCACCACTACACTAGGCTTTTATTATGCCGACAAAGCCCGCCGATCATAATCATAATCATAATCATAAATCTTTATTGTGGCCGATACACGGGCCGTTCTGCCCCGCCCACTTTTACGCGCGCGCGACGCGCGGGAGTTTGTTTAGTTCGCTTACAACCTTTCACCCGTTCGTTTGTGCGCAACTCGCGCGCTCCGCGTTGCAAAATGCCGTACCGCTACTCATTGCAAGAGTATTTTAATATGACTCTGTGGTACAGAGACGCAGGTCAAGTCATGTTACGCGCTCCGACATAGTCACGTCGTGTTCACGCACCATCCTCGGGGCTGTGCAGCGGCTTCGCGAGAGCGGAGGTTTCCAGCCGCGTCCCGAGCCCGACCCAGGGAGACCCTCCACCACCACACCGAGCGCAGATAGAGCAAGACGTGCTAGACTTTTTCCAGTGGCAAGCACGAGAGACGCTACCCGTGTGTTTGGCGTAAGCCAATTTTACGTGTGTCGGCTTCTGCGCAGCGAAAGGCTACGCTACGTGCTAGGAACTACGTGCGCGTATCACAAGTGCTTTTGATATGTAGTACTATTATATATTCTGTGCTTTTGATGTGATGTCCAGTATAGATGGGCGCCTACCCGGATATAAACCCAGCCACTGGATAAATATCCAATCCACGCTATTTAGCAATTGATACCGGGTATAAATTAAAGCCTGTTTTAAAAAATTAAATGAAATATTTTTATTGAAGTTTGTCACTTTTATGGTGTGATTAAATTTATTTTCAAGTAGTTTATAATACTGAACTATAAAGAGGGTATATTTTTATTTAAATCCCATAAAAACTGTCATTTAGTTGCAAATACAGTGCGTACTTGCATTTTGGCAATCCCAAAGGGCAAGAGGGAGACTGTGTAAGGTTAAACAGTTTTACAGGACAAAATTTTATTCAGTGCATGCAGTACCTTATATATGCATATTTGTTGATCTAAGAATTAAGTACGAACTAATTTTATAAATATACAAATATAATGTGGTTGAAATTTAAGAAAGCAACACTTCCCTTTATCTTTTTATCTACCTGGGATTGCCACGTGCGCAGTTCTATCGCCGTTGGCTATAACTTGACAGTTTTGAATGTAATGTCGCTGCGCGTAGTCTTTGTAATAACTATTTTTACAACTTCTCGACCGACGACGGATTTAAGGTACTGTCTAACATTGAGTTACAAATCTTACAAAAATCGCGTAGAGTGCATTTATTGTTTTGTAATACTTATAATACAAGATTGCTTTAGCAAAGACGGAAAGATATGTCAAAGTGTTCAACGTGCTCAAAATATAATAAATTCAAATACTGATGCAAAACAAAAAGAATACGACGAGATGCAGATTTACATTGAGTGCTGTCACCGCTACCAAGTCATCAAGTGAAATATTGCAAAGTTGAGATAACTCCTTTTGTCTCTGTCCTTTTGTAAGTTATACTCATTTAAAAAAAAAACGGTTGTTCATACTACTCAACATTATCCGATTATGTTGAAACGAATTATATAATTTATGATTTTAAGTGAATATGATGACTGACTGTATAGCATAAACGATATTTCTAATCATATTATAGGTCTAGGTATTCATACACAGCCAAATGATACTCAAAACAATGAGTACTCAACGTAAATTTAATAAATACCCAGCATTCTTAATAAACACCCAGGTAAATTAGGTATAAATCAATTTTTACCTACCGTGTGGGAATAAATTGGATAAAATATCCACTGTATTTTTACCCACCCACCCATCTATAATGTCCAGTGAACCAGAAGTGCTCAGTGAGGTCCGACGGCATTGTAAATTTTTCCCAGGAGAGGTGTACTGTTTATTATTGCAAATAAAATGAATTAAAGTTGAAAACGAGTTTAATTTACACAATACTTATATACATTAAAGAAGAAGCGAAGCAGTAATTTTTATTACGGTTTAATTTTTTTTGTGCAATTTTTAGTATTACATTGTAGATTGTTTATTATTGTTTAATAAGTATCTTTTGAAAATCTAGCTTACACTGCGCCGCTCACGATTCGTTGGAAATATCCCCTGCAATTAAACTTAGTGAATATGTGTCTAAATGCCACACACAACACAACAAATATGCAGTATTTCGTCACAGAAATTTCCCTATTAACAGCTTTCATAATGACATAGTGGCACTAACTAGTTGTGATAGCATTGCATAGCGTAGCTTGTGGCGGAGTCTATTCTTTTCTTTCGTTGAGATAGTGCTGTTCATAATTTGAAACAATTTATGAATGAAATGCAGGAAGAGGGGTTGTTTCAGTGGAGTGAGAGAGATAGGCGATAAGACTTTCTATGTACAGCTTGCGCCCAAAAATATGGAAAACAAAAACAAAAACTAGCGCATGAAATAAAAAAAATTACTTGAAAAAAAGACTTTTTTTTTGCTCTAGTATTCGCCATTAAAATATTTGTAAGAAACAACGCCAGTCAAACAGCAGATCTTCCTTTTCAATATTTTATTCTTGTCACTACGATAGGTACACTTTTACTCCGACACTACTGTTCGTTACCACTCATCGACACTGAATGCCCAACCCGCCGAGTAAAACGATCCCCGCTCCCGTTCCCGGAAGTCCACCTTTTTAAGTCGCTCATTTGACTACCCAGCAATGAAGTTTCGTGTTGCCGGCATAGAAAAATATTATTCTACTATTTAAATTACAATTTTAAAAGATATTTTATACTTTTAGTGTTAATTATTATATTCGAGATTAATAAATAAAATCGGACCTTACACTCGACCGTCCTGACAACGTGTATGACCCCATACACGCGCCTATGGTAGACCTTACACTCGGCAAGTTGTGTCATTCATTACAGTTTACAAAAAGAGATCACATATAAATCATTTGCCTTAAACTAAGTTTACGCTTGTTCCAACCCTAGCCGGCCCAAACCGAGTAAAAGAACAAGCAAGAAACCTCTCGGTGGGTCTTATTCTTTTCGCGAATACCTGCCTAGTGATCTCAAAACTTACTTATTCTAGGAACAACTTTTGTAAAACAGCCATGAGTATTAACTTACTTTGGCAATTATACACATTATTAATTAATTTAAGATATTTAAACATTATTTTACAATTATTTAGTTATTGAATAACTTAAGCTAGATACATTTTTTTAAGCAAAGGCAAAATATTATATTGTTTATTAGACGAGAAGGTATGCAAAACAATAATTCAGCAACATTTAGGCATTATTAAGGAAGGATAATACTTTAAGAAATAATAATAAGTAACTGTTATATTAGAACATCATAATGAAATTACTCTGCTAACTCGCTCGCTCACGAGTCTCACAGCTAAACTTTTAACCGAATGGAGAATTCTCTGTATAATTCCACCATTCCTCTAAAAATGCCAAACCACGAACCCGCTCGCTCACGAAGTCTCGTGGCTGGCTCTCGTCTATTCAAGGGTAAACATTTCATGGAGTTGGACACGAACCCGTTCGCTCGCGGAGTCTCGTGCCCTTCTCCCTCTTCATATACCATGTAATAACGAAGTCAAACCACGAACCCGCTCGCTCACGTGTCTCGTGTCTGACCTGGAACACAAACACAATTTTTTCTGTAGCATATAATTATTACATCACAACTTCGTTAACTCATTTCGATATAATCGAACTATTAAATGTTATCTATTCCTTAATCGACTAATTTCTCATTTTATAGACTGCACATAAATTTGTGATAGTGTTATTATTAAAATCATTTATATTAATTTATTCATATGTATCTCCGTCACTATTATCATCCAAAATCTCAGCATTATCATTGCCTAATTCTAGGGCAGCTAAATGTATCCATGGCAGCATCCGATCTGCTGCAACAGTAGTTTTTCGCCTATTTTTCATCCCTTCAAACCCCGCTATGGGCGCAACCTTATAACGATCGTTTCCTAATGTCTTAACAACCCTAAACGGACCTTCGTATGAGGGCAGAAGTTTGGTACTTTTGCCATCATTTTGGAATGCAGTTTTTGTGATCTTCACGAGTTCGCCGTTTTTGTAGGCCCTAGCTGGCTTTCGTCCCTTATCATAGTACTGCTTCTGCTTTTCTTGCTCCTTGTCAGTTTTATCCTTCACTTCCTTACGAATCGACGATAGCGTGCATGATTTGCGCGTTAATCCTGCTATTTCATTGAATACCGGATTACTTTCGCTATCCATCGATGGGCCAAACATAACTTCGGCGGGTGCTCTACCTATGGTTTTTTGCGTCGTGTTATTTAGGCCCCACTGTATTTTTCCTAGACAAGTATCCCAATCCCTTTCGTCCCCCTTAAGATTTTGTGCCGTTAGCGAGTCCAAGATGGTACGATTATATCGTTCCACTTGTCCATTGGACCTTGGGCTCGCTACTGCATTAAGTATGTGCCGAATACCCCTATCGAGGCAAAACTTTTTGAAAGCATTAGAAGTGAAACAGCTGCCACGATCACTGATCAAGCGATCAGGGTTCCTAAACGTATCGAAAATATCTCCCAAGACCCTTATTACATTTTGAGTATTAGTATTCTTAACTGGTTTAATAAAGACGAATTTAGTAAAATAATCTACGGTCACAAGTAAATGTGTATTGCCCCTTTTTGATCTCACGAACGGCCCGAGGTGGTCTGTATGTAGGGTGTGAAACGGAACTTCAACTTTTGCAATGGGATGTAATAACCCTTCGTTTTTATTAGCAGTCTTTTTTGAATATGCACAGTCAACGCAAGCGCTAACGTATTTTTTTATAAATTTCGTCATCTTCGGGAACCAGTAATATCTTTTGATCCGTTCTATCGTCTTCTCAAAACCTACATGCCCTATATCGTCATGGTTCATCCTACATATCTGTTCGCATACAGTCTTTCTAGTGAGTGCACGTACGCCCGAGCGGTCCGTTAAATTAGTGTTGCAAGGACACCTCGACCAATATCGATATCGATAAATCATCTCATTAAGTATGTGGTGCAAATCCACCCAAAATGGACAAGTACCTCGTTAGGTCTTCGCCGAACCCAAAACATACAAAGCGTCAAGCTGAAGACTCGTCGTCTGTATTTCGGACAGCAAAGCGCTTAGCATTTACCCAGTCTGTTGACAAAGGGAGACCGGAGTCCATCTTTCATGCAAATAGCTTCGACCCACTCCAGCCTGATGTGGACACAGATGAAGATTTAGCCACACATAGCCACCATGAAGACACCAAGCACACAAAGGCAAGTCACATTCCTCCTATTGTCTTACAAATGGAAAAAGATTGCACTCATGAAAAGGTCAAAAACCTTATATTGAACCACACCAAGAATTTTCATCTTCAGTACCGCGGAAATGGAAGAGTTGCAGTTATCTGCTATACTGCGGAAGCTCACAATGCTCTTAAAGAAGGTCTACGCAAAGAGAATGTCCAATTCCTCACTTACTCCAGGAAAGACGAAAGAACACCCAAACTAGTCATGCGAGGCTTACCTGCCTGCCTGCAAGAACAGCTGCCAGATGAATTGGCCGCTATGGGATTCAAAGATACCACGGTAACCATGATGAAAACAAAGAAAGTTGTTGAATGCCCACCATTTTTAATCAAGTTGGCCCCTGGAGCAGATGTCAAAAAATTCCGTCAAATTAGATACATCCTAAACTGCGTTGTAACAATCACAAGATACAGGTCTAATCAAACCTTAGGCACTCAATGCTTCCGTTGCCAAGCTTTTGGTCACTCCTCAAAAAATTGTAACATGCTTCCACGTTGTATAAAGTGTGTGAACCAGCATCCTTTAGGGCAGTGCCCCAAGACTGACCGCAATGAACCTGCTAAATGTGTCAACTGCATGGAGAATCACCCAGCAAATTATAGAGAATGCAGCGCGAGGCTTGCGTATATTCAACGAATCCGTAACCAACAAGAAAACCAACGCAAATCACGAAAAGCATCAACATACGTGATACCTGGAAGGTCTTGGTCTGACGTAACGAAACAATTTCAGAGCAAGATTTATCCATCACCAGCGCAAAATCTCACAAGCTCGCAAGATGGAACTCTTAAGGAACAGGACCTCATACGTCACCAAACCTTAAACAGTAAAGGTGAAAACCACAGCAGAGCTCCTTTACAACAGGAAAAAGCACCTGATGACAGTGACGTGGTCACCAAGGAAATTCTCACCATTCTGACAGCTGTCAGAGAACTTAAAAGTAAATTCGTCGATTGTAAATCACTGCTCGACAAAGTGATGTTGGTGCTTACGCACCTTGGTCACTGTGTGTAAACGCGGTCTGCTCAAGCTGATGTGTTGGAACGCTGACGGCATTCGTAGTAAGATTCATGAGTTGTTAGATTTGGTAGGTGCCTTAAGGGCCGATATCGTGGCAATTAGTGAAACTCGTCTTAGCACAAAATTAGCCCTCATCACCCCCGGTTACACATTGTATAGGCAGGATAAACACGGTAGCGGTCGTGGGCAAGGGACCGCTTTACTGGTAAAGCAAAACATTGAGCATAGCGTTTTGCTTATACCTAATACACGACATATTGAGGCGATTGGAGTAAAGATTATGGTGTCTGGTAACGAGCATGTCTTTGTTTCGGCTTATCAATCACCTAACCTCCCATTAATTACAAGTGATCTAGACATATTATTGGCACTTGGTCAACGCGTTGTAGTTATGGGCGACTTTAACGCAAATCACGATCTCTGGATACCTGGAATTAATAACTCACATGGAAATAAGCTTTTTAACTACATGTTAAAATGTGACTTTACAGTCCATGCAGCTAATACTCCGACCCTTATACACTATCGTACTGATCTTACCCCTACAAATCCCAACTTGGTAATATCACAAAATGTTCAGAGCATTAGTCAAATCGATGCACTAAATTGCCTCTCGTCAAATCACCTACCACTTTTCTTCACCATAGGTGGTCAAGTAGCCCTCAAACCACCAGTCAACTGTTTTAACTACAATGACGGTAACTGGGTTGGTTTTCGTTCACACCTTAATAACGCCATCTCCTTAGATTCTAGTATTCCACGAACTCGTGAGGAAATTGACACCAATCTATCATTTTTTAACAACTGTCTTGTTGAAGCTCGTAACCGACACGTGCCAATGAAAACAAGACCTACTAACGAGGGTTCACGTTTGCCATGGCACATACGTAAACTGATCAAATCTCGAAACCGGTTGCGTCGCGACCTCTCTGGTATAGTTGATCCGTTCATCAGAAAGAAAATTCGCCACAAAATTAACCTTCTCAAAACTGTAATAAGAACAAAAATTCAAAAACATATGGATTCTGTTTGGAATGATAAACTGATGAAAGTTGACAATCCTGGCTCTGATATCTGGCGTCTGGTCAAATCCCTAAAAAGCAGTTCAACGGTAACACCCCCATTGATCAAGGCAGATGGCACCTTAACTAGTGACACCCTTGAACAATGCGAGTTACTAGCTGACACTTTCCAGTCTAATATGCTACTAACCTACGACTGGCATGACCCTGTTCTAGATTGTAAAGTTCAGGACTCCATCAATAGCCTGAATGACCCTAGTCGGAGCAGCTCGATTTCCTCATTGGTACGCCCTCATGAGGTCTGGCGCCTGATTCGGAGACTGAAAAGGCGTAAAGCCCCAGGTGAAGATAATATTCACAATGCTTTACTAAAAAACTTACCGCAGAAGGCCGTAGTATACCTAACTAAAATAATGAACGGGTGCCTTTGCCTTAGTTACTTTCCAAAGGCCTGGAAATCAGTAAAAGTCATCGCTATCAAAAAACCCAACAAGAATGAGAGAGTGCCTGTTAGCTATCGCCCTATCAGCCTTCTACCGGTCTTAGCCAAGCTGTTTGAGGCGGCTATTTATTCGCGTCTTTTGAGGGTTGCTGGTCATGCTCTGCCAAATGAACAGTTTGGCTTTAGGAGTGCCCACTCAACAACACACCAATTGGTCAGAGTTGCTGAGCATGTTTCTCACCACCTCAACTTGCAGCAGTCCACGGGTATGTTTCTACTCGACATTGAAAAGGCTTTTGATGCCGTATGGCACGATGGTCTTCTTCACAAGCTATTGTCTCTAAAAGTACCTATTGAATTAGTTAAAATGATACAGTCGTATCTTACTGATCGTACTTTCAAGGTCTTTCTGGGTAATATCTGCTCGCAGCCTAAAAATATTCCTGCAGGCGTACCTCAAGGGTCTATTCTTGGCCCTTTCCTTTTCATACTTTACGTTCATGACATCCCCATACAGCCACGCACAACCCTTGCATGCTTTGCTGATGACACAGCATCTCTTACTTCATCCTCGGATGAAGATCTGATTATAAGTAGACTGCAATTGTCATTGGACGGCCTTCAAAATTACTTTCAAATGTGGAAATTAAAACTAAATGAGACCAAAACAGAAGCAATCATGTTTTCTCGCAAACATAAGTCCCCTGCCAGAACTTTAAAAATAGGTCAACACTCTATTCCCTGGATGGATTCTGTTAAATATCTTGGCATTAACTTTGACAGGAAGTTAAAGTGGACCAGGCATGTAAATGAAACCAAAACTAAAGGCACCTCAGCGATTATTGGACTCAATTCCATTTTCAGCAGAAGAAGTTGCCTTAGTCCAGATACCTAAATGCGGATCTACCAGACACTTATTCGGCCGTGCCTTACATATGCGTGCCCTGTGTGGAACACCACCTGTTACTCAAACTACCGATCCTTGCAAGTAGTACAAAACAAGGCATTAAAGATAGCATTCAACACGAAATTTCGAACAAATTTAGAAAATTTACATGACCACATCAAACTTTTAACACTACAGAAGTACATTTTAAAACTAACACGAAATTTCTTTAATAATTTAATTAATCACACTAATCCATTAATTTACAATATTGCTCGTACTAAAATAAAAGACCTGCCGTATATCGATACTTACGGCACGTACCGCTTACCCCATCACTACGCGTGACGTCGTCGGTTGCTCGCGCGCAGTCGTATGATTCCGGTTACGAAAATGCGCCAGCTTATCTAGAACTCGTCCCACGCGCCCAACACACAGCGTGAGGGGTCTTGCTATGTTTGTTGTTGCAAGCTCTTTTAACAGTTACCCACGTATTCATTTTTAATATTGTTGTGTGACGTAGTGTGTCATTTCTATCATTAGTTTTGCAGTTCATTGTTTATAATAAGTGCTTTAAATTACTAAAAAGTTCTTATAAAGTGATATCCTTATCTATTTGCAATATGTTAATATCTTTGGTAATGTAAGTAATATAATAATCCTATCAGTTGTGCAAGCTTTAAAAGGTGTCTTAGCCTGACAAAGTGTTTTTCGTCCTGTGATGTAAGTGTATTGTTATGTTTAATCATAGTGCACCTGTACGTAAGTTTATGTTATAAATAAAGAATTTTGAAAAACAAAAACAAACAAACATCCTACATACCTGCCACCTCGCACCCTTCGGAACCACCCACCTAACGTTGTTTTTGTCCCCATCGAGATATCTGAATAATTTGTTATCTTTAATTGTATAGTTGTCTTTTATATAGTCTAATCCTTTTGAGTCTAAATCACTATTTACAATGTCTCGAATTCTGTTTAATTCCGTATCACCTAATTGAAGTGTAAGAAGCCAATCCTCACTACTGATTGCCAAAATAGTAGGAAAATGTTCCGTGTCTTGCGTCTCCGGAGCAAGAACCGGGTTTCTTGACAACGCGTCTGCATGTGCCATTTTTGCACCGGCCCTATACTCCACTGTACAATCAAACTCTTGGAAGGCGAGCCACCATCGAGCCACACGGGGTATAAGGTCACGCTTTTGGAAAGTGGACCGCAGCGCACTGCAGTCGGTGACAATTTTAAATTCCTTCCCTAAAAGGTATACCCGAAACTTTTTTAATGCACAAACCACGGCCAATGTTTCTAGCTCATAGGAATGGAAGTTTTTCTCCTCGGGAGTCGTCTGCCGACTGTAGTACGCTACGGGTTTCAAGGAACCATTCTCTCCCGGCGGACACTGCAGCAGAATCCCACCGATGCCAAGTTTGCTGGCGTCGGTATGAAGCTCAGTGAGCGCAGAGTGATCATAAATGGCTAGGACTGGTCTTGTCACCAATCTGGATTTAAGATCCACAAACGCCTGCTGTTGAGCATCCGTCCACTCCCACCGTGCGTCCTTTTTTAATAGTCGGGTGAGTGGAGAAGCTAGCTCAGCGAACCCCCTAATAAACTTTCTAAAGTAGCTCACAAGCCCTAGAAACTGACGTACCCCGTGAACGTTTTCAGGCAATGGAAACTCTTGGACACATCGAATCTTAGTCTCACCTGGCCTCATTCCTTCGGAACTGATCTCATACCCTAAATACTCTATTTTACTTTGCAGAAAACTACACTTCGCTAAGTTTAATTTTAGGTTGGCATTATCAAGGAGCTGCAAAACCTCATCTAGTCTTGTTAGAACCTCGTTAGTGTCCCTGCCGTATATTAACACGTCGTCGATGTAAACAGTAGCTCTATCGAATCGCGCTGGTCCCAGAACATGGTTCATCATCCTCTGGAATACCGCCGGAGCGTTTGCCAACCCGAACGGCACACGATTGAACTCGTACTGCCCGTCCGGGGTGACAAACGCCGTAAGGTGTTTACATTCCTCTGCAATCGGCACCTGATAGTAACCTGACATCAGATCCAGTGTGATAAACCATGCCTGGCCTGACAGTCGACTAACTTCATCATCGATAATCGGCATCGGATACCTCTCTTTGATAGTAATGGAATTCAACATCCTATAATCGATGCACATTCTAATGTTCCCATCTTTTTTTCTAACCAATATTACAGGGCTAGCATAATTGGACACAGATTCTCTGATTATTCCTGCCTCTAGCATGTCACCTACCATATCCCGCACTTTTTCACGCTCATTATGAGAAAGCCTATAAGGTCTATAAACTATTGGCCGGTCACTATTTAATTCGATTTTCATTTGAGTGACGTCGGTGCATCCTAGCTCATTTAAACTAAACGCAAAACAACGTCGATAACGGTTCAATATTTCAAAAAGTCTACATTTATCCATTTCAGATATTGAATCACCTAGGTTGATCTGTTGCTCATCAATAGAAAAACTGTCAATCACTTTGTTAGTATTTATTTCAGGGACAGTTACCGATACTACTCTATTTACTACTTCTAATTTCTCGGCCCTGGAGAACACAAAATTTTCTTGTAACGAGCAGGGAATCGAACATGGAGAGATCATCACGTTCAATATGCCATTTCGGACTTTGTATATCCCACCAATAATGACATATTGCTGATTAGGTTTTCCGACTACCTTCGTATTAATTAGGACATTTCCACTAATTACAACCTCTGTCGCGGCCCTAACACTTGCAATGCCGTGTAATGTAGTACCTGCTAACATTCTTACTCTAATAGACGGTCCTTCATCTTCATAAAAGTTCGAAGGGACTTCTTCACCTACATCTAAAAACTTTAAACTATTCGAGTCCTTATAAACTATGATATGAGGCTGCTCGGAATACGTTTGACCAACGAGCATTGGTTTGTCGAGCAAGATATCATCTACGATCTTACAGTTTACGGTAGCGACAACCCCATCAATGGATAACTTAACTGTCGCCGAACCTAGAGACCTCACGAAACCATTACCAAACCCCTTCATCAGCATTGACTCCCCATCACTTACGATCCCTATCATAGTAGCATTTGTTTTCCTGATTAAAGTTACTTCGCTCCCAAAGTCCACGAATGCTTGGAGGGGAACATCATTGACCAAAACTTCTTTAATAAATTTATCGTTGGGATTCGAGCTAGAAATTATCATTGTTTTAGGGACTGCGGTAGTTTTTGTAGACTCCTGCTTAAATCGACAATCTTCAACTTTGTGCCCTATTTTATGGCAATTCTCGCATTTAAGTAGAGGTTTTGTGCATTTAACAAATAAGTGACCCCTCTCCCTACAATTATAACAAAATATCCCCGTGCTATGAATATTAGATCTATCATTGGTTCTACTCTGTTGATTTTCGTTAGAGCTCGTAGGCAAAGAGAAATTACGATTTTTAACGGTTGGATAAAAGCTAGAATCTTTATTGCTTAGTAAAAACTGTAAGAGTTGATCGGGCTCCGTACATCGCAATGAAATGGCACTTGATTTGGTAGTTTTATCGCTGAGACCATGGATGATACAGTCAACAGCACGTTTTCCGGTTATTTCGCACTGGTTAATGAGAGCAAGTTTTTCATAAAAATAATTCTCAATTGGTTCATTGAACCTGCTTCTACGCTTGAGCATCTCCTCCAAGGACTGGCCATAATTTTGTTCACTGGGAAAAGCTTTTAGTAGCTTAGCTTGCCACTCAGGCCACGTGAAAAGAATAGTATTTAAGCTTTGATACCAAACTTTGGCCAGTCCTTGCAGTTTTTGCATAGAAAAGTGAATAGTTGTTTTGTCGTCCCAACCGTAGACAGATGCACATTCATTTACTTTTCTAATCCATACATCCATACGTTGACTTTTAATAGATGGATCGAATTCCGGCAAAATATTTTTATAATCAAGTTTATTAAGTAAATGTGCACTCTGTTCTACTGGTTGCGACGCCGAACTGTCTTTAAATGATTGCATTATTTTAATAACATCTTTAGACGAAAATAAAGGGCTACGTGACCTTGAACGATGACCGGGGCGGTCATCGTGTTTTCCTTGGCTGCTCCGGCGATCTCCGCAGCGACGCTCGATGTCCAGACGACTTCGGCGATGCTCGCAACGGCGCTGGTTGTCGAACCGGCTCCGGCGCTCCTCACGGCGGCGCTCGCTGCTCCGACGTTCCTCACGGCGGTGCTCGCTGCTCCAACGACCCCAGGGATCCTCGCAGCGGCGCTCACTGTCCCGGCGGCTCCGACGTCCCTTGTTTACATCTAGCGCCTCGTAGTCACGATCTTCTCGAATTTCACGTTCCAAACGACGAAGACGTTCACGCTCCCGTTCTCGCTCATGCAGGCTTGGCCCAACACGAGCCCTGGCTTCGTGATTTCTGCTGCGTGGTCGACTTCTTCGCGAGGGCTCACATGGAGAAGGCGGCTCCCGCTCTTGAGTCTGGAGAATGGGACTGCGGTCACGTTCACTCCGGCGGAGGGGGCTCTCGGAGTGACGACTTCGGCTTCGGGTTGGGGTCTCCACCCGACGACCCACACCATTGCTGTAAACGCTTGCTTCTTCCATTGGACCTCGAACAAGACAAGAAATACATGTAGTTAGTGTTTCATAAAGTAAAATGGTTTCCCTGGAAAAATACCATAAAATGCGCCTTATATTTGTGCAAGAAAGTAAGGCTATAGATATGTATAGGTAGCATTTCTAAAACTAGCATTCATATTAATCAGTCAGGTATCAAACGACTGCCGAGAGTCGCATAACAATGGAATTTCTATTGTGTCTCGTTCACACATACTTGACGAGTTAAACAGCATTATTAATAAATTCCATATAATACCTATTGCTATATAAGTATATCGGAAATAATACCATAAATATCTAGTAGACCACAGCTCAAAGCACGTAAACACGTTTTGTCGAGGATTATTAACCGATTGCCAAGATTTTTACGGATGCACTCAAGTGTACAATAAAACAATAATTTTCATAAACCCCTAAAATATTAAATTATTCTTTAGCAGTTCACGTTTTACAACACGTGGCTGTGGCCATTTTCTAAGTTTCCAAAGGATTGCCAAGATAAAGATAGATACAAGTACGTAAAGTGAAAGAAAAGTAGTAAATATGGAAATATGTATTTAAAATCAAGTATCTGCTTACGTTATTTGGAATCCAATGCATATTCCAATATTAAAACTAAAGATTGCAATGATTTTAGTGGATGAGATAAGAGAATATATGTATTACCCTCAAATTATTTAAATAAAACATGAAATCGAATTGTAATCGCAGCTGTTTTTTTTCAATTCCATCCTCACGAATTATTATCACCCTGCTTATTCTTTGAAATTAACGATCGCAATAGAGAAACTGTAATTTAGATTATCTATCTGAAATCTTGGCAATAAGGAGGTCTATAAGATGTACTCACGTGAGTTATCCCACTTCTGACTTGTAAGAAACAACGCCAGTCAAACAGCAGATCTTCCTTTTCAATATTTTATTCTTGTCACTACGATAGGTACACTTTTACTCCGACACTACTGTTCGTTACCACTCATCGACACTGAATGCCCAACCCGCCGAGTAAAACGATCCCCGCTCCCGTTCCCGGAAGTCCACCTTTTTAAGTCGCTCATTTGACTACCCAGCAATGAAGTTTCGTGTTGCCGGCATAGAAAAATATTATTCTACTATTTAAATTACAATTTTAAAAGATATTTTATACTTTTAGTGTTAATTATTATATTCGAGATTAATAAATAAAATCGGACCTTACATATTTATATTATAATTGATTCTAAGTCACCTTATATAAAAAAAGATAAATGTGTGATGTAATGATTTTATCTCTTTGCCTGCCCAGAATCAGTATAAAAGAAAAATAAAACGACACTAAAGACCACACGATTTCATTTCATTTCAACTATGCGTCCTAAATGTTGAAAGAGCTTTCCTACCTGGGGCCTTACTCCCGATTCCAATAGCGACGGATCGGGCAAAGGAAACGGCCATTTTGTACTCTTCTTCTTCTTCTTCTTTTATTTAATGGCGACGAATCAGATAATAGCTTGCGCCGTACTGAATTCCGCCAATGACACGTGAGAGGCTTTTACACGGACAGAAAAAATATAATAAAATGGAGTGAATAAAAATACGTCGTCTAAGCATATTTTAACATAGAACGAAAAGACAGAGATAACACGACACATAAAGCTGTAAACAAACATATTTACAAATTTAAAATGTATAAAAAAATATTGGAAAGAGGGTTGAAAACAAATTACAAGTTAATTTTGTTATCATTAATAAATTTTGACAAAGATTTCAAAATGGGGGTAGTTAAGGAATTTAAAATGTATTTGATGTTAGAAGGACGGGGAATTTTTTTAGGGAGGTAATCAAACAGGGAAGTACCGATTATTGGACAGTTGAAGAAAATATGATCGGTAGTTCCTTCGTCGAGGCCACATTCACATATGGAGCTGTCTTTTATCCGCAACTTCGCCAAGTGAACCGGGGTGCATGCATGACCTATTCGGAGCCGACAAATAATGGAAACGATGTTTTTTGGTAAGTAGCGATGCTTAAAAAACCAAGGTCTAGGAGGAATGACTTGTTGGACATCTGCATAGTATCTACCTGCTAATGGCTTAGTGTTGTCCCAATGTGTATGCCATGACTTAAACAGATGTAAACGGGGTAAAGTAGAGACATCATGAGAGAAAAGCCTGTTATGATCAGGTGTTCCAATGGAGGTGGCATCTTTGGCACAAGAATCAGCCATTTCATTGCCCGGGATGCCGTTGTGGCTAGGGATCCAGGCTAAGAAGATGTTTATACAGTGAAACCTGGTTAAGTGAGACATCAAGGGGCCTGCAATGTCGTTTCACTTATAGAGGTATTCCAATTACCCAGTGTCTCAGATATAAAGGTATAAATAATCAGATGTTTTTCGATGTTATAAATTTTATCAAATATGCTTTGGTCACCAATTGATGACATTTCAAAATAAAAGTTTCTAGTGCTTTTACTGCTTCGCGTTTAGAAATTTTAATGATAACGATTGTAGCTTTCGTTTTGGCATTTTTCAAATAAACATCTGTATGATAGTAAAGCGAAACTAAAACTAAAGGTAATTGAAGCTCAAAATTTGTACTTACGTACTTGGAAATACGTGTGGAATTTGTGGGTAGAATAAGAATGAGTAAACAAACAATGTTATCTCAGTTACAGAGGTTTATGCATATAAAATTTACTCGCTGTCTCAGTTATAGAGGTAACTATGATGATAAATCGAAAGAACAAATCCCAGATATAGAGGCTTACCTCGTCCCACTAACAGAGGTAACTCAGTGCCAAAGTGTTGGGACCTCAGCATGAGTTCCAGTTATGGAGGTTTCTCACTTATCCAGGTCCCACTTAACCAAGTTTCACTGTACCTGATAATTTACATTCAAATAGGGTTTCACGGATCTTAAGAATAATGGGAAATTTTATTTTGGACTTAAAAGGATTGGCTAAGATGGCTTGGAGGCAGCTTAAGGAATCAGAAAAGATGAGGATATTATTTAAGTGATGAGATTTAGCGTACAAGATTGATTCTAGAATCGCAATAGCTTCGCCGGTGAAAATTGAGGTTACAGGGGGACATTTAAAACTTAAAACTATTTTGTAAGCCGGTATCCAGACCGCAGCCCCCACAGGGTCGCCAGCAGAGATTTTAGAAGCGTCGGTAAACATTGTAAACCACCCTTGCCAATGATCTGACATGATCTTGTTGAATTGTTGGCGGGCAGAACATGAGTCTTTAGGAATACCGAAGTTAAGGATAATAGGAGGGCGGAAAGTTAACGACCCAAAGCTGTTTATAAAGAGAGGACTTAACGGATATTTTTCTATAGGGGAGGGGAGAAGGCTAAATTTTTGAAAACTGTGAAGAATACATGGGGTTTTTTTAGTTGAGTCTGCTGGGGGGATCAGTTGAGAAAGAGATTCTAATTTATCTAATAAAGGATGTGAGGAGTTTTGAGCGACTTTAATGAAGAAGCGATCACTGAGATACTGTCTACGCAGATAAAGAGGGGGTTCCACACTTTCAATTTGTAGGGCATTGATAGGGGAGGATTTCATTGCTCCCAATATCACACGTAGACACTTCGACTGCAATTTCGTGAGTTTATCGAGGGCCATTTTATTACAAGGATCTAAGAGAAACGATGCGTAATCAAAGTGGCTGCGGATTATGGCATTATATAGGATTTTTTGCGAGTATGGGTGAGCACCCCACCAGGTACCCGAAAGTGCTCGGAGGATGTTCAACCCATTCTCAGCCTTTTTCATAATATAGTCAAAGTGCGGCACTCCTGTTAGCTTCGAATCCAAAATCAAACCTAAAAATTTCACTTGATCATTACAAGGTATTGGAGAACCATCAACTTTTATATCAATGTCTGGAATGTTACGTTTTTTGGAGAAAATTACACAGTTACACTTTGAAGGAGATATGGAGAGGCCGTGGGTAGTCATCCAGTCTGAAAGATACTCGAGGGCTGAATTTAAACGGGAGGTGGCTTTTGATAAAGATTTAGATTGAAAATATAGTGCAATATCATCAGCATATTGCAGTATATTGCAGAAGGAATCAACTGTTCTATCTAAGTCATGTGTGTACACACTGTAGAGTAAAGGGCTGAGCACTGAACCTTGTGGGAGTCCTTTCCATATTACGCGTGAGGGAATTTCGGCATTCTGATATCTAAGTGTTATGGTTTTGGACATTAACAAGCTACATATAAAATTTACCAACTTCTCCGAGATGCTCAGCTGAAGCATTTTATGCCTGAGCATTGGGAGCAGGACATTATCATACGCAGAGGAGATGTCCAAAAACACCCCCACCAGATATTCTTTGTTTTGGAAAGACAACCTTATATCTGTAGTCAGTATACTTAAGTTATCTAAAGTGCTGAAACCTTTGCGGAAACCGAATTGAGATTTGGATAAGAGACTATTGGATTCCAGAAACCATTCAAGGCGGTTCTTAATCATATGCTCAGTAACTTTAAGAAGAACGGAAGAGAGAGCAATCGGGCGGTAGGAATTATGGTCAGTAGGGTTTTTCCCAGGTTTGGGAATAGGAATGACAATTTGTTCTTTCCAAGAACAGGGTAAGCAACCATGCTCAAAGAAAGAGTTAACTAAGTTAAGGTAGTACAATTTAGCCTGGGTAGGGGATCTTATTAAAAAGGAATATGGAATTTCATCAACACCAGGAGATGAGTCAACTAGGCCATTAATGGATGAAAAGAGTTCATCGATGGTAAAGGGGGAATCTAATTGATTGGATGAGGGGATGTTATTATTCATTGAAGAGGGTAAACAATCTATGAAAGGGACAAAAGGTGGGGCCAATTTATCTGCGAAGGCGTGGAGCCAAGTGGATGGGTCATTTGCTGGAGGGTTTGTTGCGATAGCCGATAGACGAAACCTTCTGATTTGTTTCCAGACTATACTGGAAGGAGTGCATGGAGATATGCTTTCGCAAAACTTTCTCCAGCCTTCCTTTTTTTTCTTAGAAAAGAGTCTTCTAGCTTGAGCGGCTGTTTTTTGGTAGTGTACGTAATTCTCCATAGACATATTTCCATTACACCTTTTTTCTGCCTCCTTGCGTTTTCGAGCAGCGTCTGTACACTCAGAATCCCACCAGGGAGGGGAAATTTTTCGCGTAAGGTTTTTTTTGGGAATGCTAGAATCTGCTGATGAGTTTAAAATATCGACAAAATTTAAGTAGGCATCGAGGGAGTTGGAACTATTTATGTTTGGAAGTGAGCTTAATTTTTCATCAACAGTGGTACTGAATGAGGCCCAGTCAGCTTTGCTTAGTGAGTATTTTAAAAGAGGGGGGATTCGAGAGGTAGTCGGGGATGGATCTGGTGAAGTTAACAAAATGGGAAAATGGTCACTACCAAATGTACTGTCAAGAGTCTTCCAGGAAAGCAGAGACATCAAATTAGGGGAGCAGAGGGACATATCAACAGCAGAGGCTGGGTTTTGAGAAGGAAGTACCCGCCTTGTTGGACTGCCGCTGTTCAAAATACACAAATTTAGCTCGTCCAAAAGATCTAAGAGAATTAAGCCAGGAGGGTCCGTAAAGTGGCAACCCCAATAGGTGTGGTGTGCGTTCAAATCACCCAGCACAAGGACTGGCGGGGGAACAGATAAAATGGCGGAACGGAGTTCGTTTAAAGAGGAAGAAGAAGGGTAAGGAATATATACAGACAAAATAGAAATGTTTGAAGTTCTCACAGCCACGATACTGATATCTTGGCTATGATCCGGAAGAGGAAGTTGAGAGTAAGAAAGAGAGCGCCTTATTAGTAAGGCGCTTCCTGCGTATCCATCGTTCCTATCGTCACGGAGACATGAGTAACCCGAGACACGAAAGCGTGATCCGGGAATTAGCCACGTCTCCGAAACAGCTAGGACCGACGGAGAATATTTATTAATAAGATAAATTAGTTTATGTTTTTTTGTTCTAATGCTTTTGCAGTTCCACTGAACTGCTAAATTCATTTTGGCTCAACTGAGACGAATATTGGGAAAATTGGGAGAGTCTTTCAGCGACGTTGGACGGTAGTCGGCCACTCTGACCGGAGACAACACGAAGAATAAGGGAAAGTATCAACTCTAAGAGATCGTTATTGTCTTCAATTGAAGAGGATTGAGGAGTAGTAGAGCTTAGGGCGCACCCATTTGTGAGTGATGAGGCACAGTCTCCAATAATGGCCTGGTGTGCCTGCCGGTCGTAACCCTTACCCAATGGGGGACGTGCTCGAGGAGAGGGGCGAGAAACAGTTTTCTTATACGAAGAATGATATTCACGTGGTGTAGGTTGAGGGGATTTAGGTTGTGTGGTTTGTGCTGGGGCAGAAGACTTGGCCGTATCAGCGTACGATCTGCGGACTGCAGGGTATAGGAGAGCCGCTTGTTCGTACGACATGTTGTCCTGAGACATTGCTATTTTGATCGACTTTTGTCTGGAATGCTCGGGACAAGATTTGTTTAAAGCTGAGTGTGGACCTGAGCAATACAGACAAGTAGCCATGTTCTCTGTCACTGAGCAAGTTTCTCCACAATGAGGTTGGGCGCAGCGGAAACATCTGGGTTTGGAGCTGCACTGTGTCTTGACATGACCAAATCTGCAACAGTTGAGACACTAAATTGTTGGTAGTTGATAAGTCTCGACTGGTATCGAGTTGTAGCAGCAATAAACTCTTTCTGGTAATACTTGGCCTTGGAGGGTGATCACAACAGATTGGGTTGGGATCCAATTTGTGTTGCCGTCAACTACTTGCTTTCTATTAAGGCGCCTTGCTTTTAGCAGGACACCGCAACCAGCGGGGACAGTTAGGGTATCTGCAAGTTCCTGCATGGATAAGTCCGTGGGTATACCTTTAATGATGCCAGTGCGGGTAACGTTATACGTGGGTATGGATGCTTCATACTTATGAATCGGCAGAAGTTCGTTCACGATGAATTTATTTGCCGCTTCAGCGGTGCTGAATTCAACGGATAATCGGTTCCTACCGATTTTTTTAATGCCGTCCAACACTACGTCACGGATTTTGTTCGTAATTATAAACCTACCGAACCTAATAGGCTGGATGTATGTGGGGGCTGAGGGTTCTGAGTCTATACGTGAGACGTGAACAATGAAAGGACCTTTGTCAAGGCTCGAGTAAGCTCTAGGGGCAATAACAATTGATGGGTGGGTATACATCAAATGATTGGGTGTCTCAGGAGGTTTGGTAGTGGCTCTTTTTGCAGGTTCTGCAGGTTCCTCAGGTTCGAGGCGACGTTTTGTTGCCGTTTGGCTAGCCGGAGCTGGGGATGAGTCCATTTGTAGGTCCATAGGGGAAGTGGCCCGATCTGGAGGATCGGGGGGTTCAGGAGGGGTGTTTTGCATTTTTATAGAACTTACCAGGAAAATGTGAGTATTTATACCACCACCAACAAATATAAAGATAATAAGCTTAGAGTAGTAAAAAAAGGGAACACTGCCCGGGAAGAAAGAAAAAAAAATTCACGTGTAATCACCAACACTCGCGCGAACGGAATCCCATTTTGTACTCTCGAACACAAGATTGACACAATCTTGGGGTCGACAATTTTTTTCTAATCTTGGGTAAAACGGCACTCCCGACGACTTTTTGACAGCCAGCGTTATTGCTTCAATCCGTTATTATTGGAAATTGGCACTCTAGACAGGATTTTGACAGCTCAAATTGCGCTAATCTTGGTTAACTTCATTGCTTCAAATCAATTGCCAAAGTACAACTTTTTAGCTGTTTTGTTAGTGATTTGAAGTAATTTTAGTATAAAATGGCTCGATTGGGACTCCACTTTCGCATGCTAAGTGAGCGTGAATGGGTACTACGACAAAGTCGAATTGCGGAAAGGCGTGAGTCCAGATATTCGGCAGATGCATTAGCACTGTCGGATACGGAGCAGGCGCGACATACTCCCCAGCAGAGCCACCCCTTTATAAAAATATCATTTATATACTAAAATGATGTACGCTAAGCGTACATAGTGTACGTTATGCCGATATCGCTGTACGTGTAATAGTTAATGAGAAAATGGACATCGATTGTGGCTCTGCTCGGGAGCATACTCCCTGGCAGCGCCACTCAGAATATGACCTCAGGAGCGATAAACGCAGCAGTTTTTTAATAGAACCTGTTGTACGAATTGTGTTTGTTGTGTACGTGTTACAAAATGTCATTAAGAATCAGCAGTTGTGTATTTATATGCAAAAGAAAGTCGCGTTAGTTACACTACTTATAACTCGAGAACGGATTGACCAATTTTCATGATTTTTACTTTGTTGGATTAGTTTTCGTACTGAATAACATAATAAATATTGAAATATTAAAAATTCACGCTATTACCGATATAGCTATTGTGACAGAGCTATGCCGCAGAGCCACCACATAAAACGATCATATATATACTAAAGAGACGTACGCTTAACGTACATATTGTACGTTAAGCCGATATCGCTGTACGAGTAATAGTAAATGAGAAAATGGACATCGATTGTGGCTCTGCTGGGGAGCATACTCCCTGGCAGCGCCACTCAGAATATGTCCTCAGGAGTGATAAATACTACAGTTTATTGATAAAACCTGTTGTACGAATTGTGTTTGTTGTGTACGTGTTACAAAATATCATTATTAATCAGCAGGTCTATATTTATATGTAAAGGAAAGTTGCGTTAGTTATAACTCGAGACTTATAACTCGAGAACGAAGGGACCGATTTTCATGATTTTTACTTTGTTGGATTAGTTTTTGTCCTGAATAACGTAATAAATATTGAAATATTGAAAATGCACGCTATCACACCGATATAACTTTTGTGACAGAGCTTTGCCGCAGAGCCACCACATAAAAGGATCATTTATTACATTATTTATCCCAACATATAAAAGACTTGCCCTTTAAAAGATTTAAAAGTGCACTTTACAAATGGCTAACTGATCATTGTTTTTATAAAGTGGAGGAGTTTTTGAATTTGTCGTGATGATTTTTTGACCTGCATTACTGTTTTAATTATTTAATTCTAATTGTGTTCTAATTTAATATTTGAAATTTTTTATTTTGAAAACTCTATGACATGTGTATTAATATTAATAATTACGACTTGGGTAATTCTTTTAATTGTAAAATATGTGTACACGTATTTGCATGCTATTAGTTCATAGCTGAAAAAGTTGAGCTTACTGTAAAATTAAGACCATATATGTATCCTTTTTCATAAGCAAATAAATGCATTTCATTCATTCATTCATTCATTTATATACTCAATAGACGTACGCTTAACGTACAAAGTGGAAGGGACCGATTTTCATGATTTTTTTTTGTTGGAATATTTTTTGTCCTGAATAACATAATAAATA